>CAUYON010044318.1:0-49393 GCA_963573935.1 Arctocebus calabarensis
CCTGTAGTCCCAGCTACTTGGGAGGCAGAGGCAAGAGACTTGCTTGAGCCCAGGAATTGGAGGTTGCTGTGAGCTGTGATGCCACGGCACTCTCTCCAGGGTGACAGCTTGAGGCTCTGTCTCAGAAAAAAAAAAATTCTCCCCATCAGCATTGCCTGAGCTCTATCTCCTGTCAGATTAGGGTGGTGGTAGATTTTCAGAGAACCCCAAACCCTATTGTGAACTGCGCTAGGTCATATGCTCTTATAAGAATCTAATGCCACACCCTACAAATCCCTCCATCCTTGAACTAGTCCCTGGTACCTATAAGGTTGGGGACCACCTCTTTAATTCACTTAGTTTCTTATCTGCATAACGTATTAGATTAAAAGTAGAAGCCAGTTTTCTTCTTTTTGAGACACAGTCTCACTCAGTTACCCTGGGGTAGTATGCCCTAAAGTCCCAGCTCACAGCAACCTCCAACTCTTGGGCTCAAGTGATCTTCTTGCCTCAGCCTGTCCAATAGCTGGGGCCACAAGACCAGGCTATTTTTAGAGGAGGTTCTCGCTCTTGTTCAGGCTGGTCTCAAACTCCTGAGCTCAGGTCATTCTGCTCACCTGGACCTCCCAGAGTGCTAGGATTACAGGCGTGAGCCACCACACCTGGCCTAGAAGGATCTTTTGATAATAAACTGATAGCTATTGTGGAAACCCGCCTTTGAGATGTGATTTGGAGTTACCTCTACTTGTCCTAACATTAGCTATTGTTCATTTCTTATTTTTAATTTCAAATTAACATGAGGGTACCAATTTTTAGGTTATATTTTTTTGAATTCTAAGATAAGGTTCAAGTTATAGTTGACCCCTTTACCCAGGGGGCCTGTTTAACACCCTCACGTTGTGTACATTAGGTGAGATCCCGCCACTCACCTTCTCTTCTACCCCCTTGATAGACTATATTTGTGTTTCAACATTCATGTGGGCTTGTAGTTGTCTATATATTGGTTTCTTATTAGTATTGGGCAAGTTAGCAGCTTCTGTTCTTCACAGGAGTTACACTGGGAGCTGGCTTGCCATGGGTTTACCCATCTACCAAGAAGTGGTTGATGCAAAGCAAGTACTCAGGGTGAAGGTCAGGAAATAAGGATCGATTTACAAATTCAGTGACTTAATTCAACAAATACATAATGGCTGGTGGTATCTGCCTGTAGTGCCAGCTCTTTGGGAAATGAGAGACTGACGTGGCACGATTCCTTCATCCCAGGAGTTCAAGTCCAGCCTGCAAAATAGAATAAGATGATGTCTCTTAAAAATATATATGTAATATTATATAATGGTGACCTCTCAGCAGAGTTAATACATACAATTAATTTTCATCAGAGATGAATTCTGGAAGTAATAAAACAAAGAATAGTTTGGCATTATTTTGTCTGTTTTGGAGTTGTTATTTAAATATTGTAAGGCTTTTTAGTGAGTAGAAAAGTTCATGGAGCAGTCCCTTCTGACCCAGACAGCTGTCTCGTGTGCAGCACTAACTTAGCATCATCTAGACTTCCAGCAAAAATAGTTGTGAAAGAGGTGGACCAAAGGGAATCGACTGCAACAGTTGTGCTCTTTCATTGTTCATTATTCTTCTAGAATGTGGGTGTGTTAATCAGTAAATTATAAGTGGAAGGGGACAAACGGCCTCCCCAGGGCTGGGACCCATGTCTGGAGACCCTGTGGAGTGGCAGGGCAGCACTAGAGCACCAGTTCAGAGAGGCAGTTTTTTCATAATTTGCTAGTTGTTCACTGTGAGATCTTAATTGAGAGTTTTTATTTTCGTTACTAAAAAGGGAAAGCACTTGTGAGATCACATGACATATGTAGAAAACTGGAAAGTTCTACACATCTATTAACAGTGTAATGACTGTTTTACTTGCCCATCATTCTTTCCTCCTCCCTTAGCCACTTTGGGGGTCCAGATGGGATCACAAGATAAAACAGGCTGGTGCAGCCCGAGCTGCCGTGGTTGTAGGGACAGTATTGATGTCATGCTGTCAACACCCCTGTGAAAAACGTGGCTTTTTATTCTGATGTGGAGTTACTGTCCAATGACTTCCTCCTTCAAAACTACTAATGTACCGTAATCAATGTAAAAACAATGTTAGTCCCAGAAGAGTTGTTTGCGAGCATAATGAGGGTAAGGAGACTTGGGTTTTGTTTGAAAGTCAGGCGTTTGGTTGAGTGTACTTCCTATCAAGATGATCATTTCCAGCATGTGGGGCCCATTAAGCGGTGTTAGAGCTGGATTCACAGTTTAATGTGCTAGCACTGCGTCTGTTTCTACCCTGATAACACCTGGATCAGTTTAGAACTTATGTAGAAGTTTAAGATGTGGTGTAGTTAATTTCTAAAACAACTGTTGATCTTTTTAATGTGTGAACCTCATGGTCTGTGGTATTCCAGATGAATCCATTGCCACTGGACCAGGCTTATACCTGTGTGTGCTTTAATAATGGGGAATAAGAAACACATGGTGTCCCCTTTACAGGTTTACTTTCACTTAAATTATTTTTCAGGGTAACAATGATTTTTATTTTAATTTTTTTTTTTTTTTTTGAGATGAGTGGGAAGATGCTTTGTACTTCTGTGAATTTTATCAACTGTTCATCTCAAAGGAATAGTTGATGGATGACTTTCCTTCTTGCCTTGTGAAAACACACGCATACTCTCAGTCCACGCCATTTATGATGCCCTAAGTAAGTCACTGGTTCCTCTTGGGAGCTGTGAAGTGGATGGGCATTAAAAATTAAAGAAAGGCGATTGTTACTGAGTCTGTCCTCCTTATCTCTGTGGCTAGCTAAAAGCAAAGTGCTAGTTCAGTGGAGCTTTGAAAAATGACTTTTCCAAATGATCTACTGCCTTTTAAAGGCAGCAGTGTTTGGAGTTCATTTTTTAAAGTAGTAAATGCCCTTGGAGAGTAATAGTATAGTTTTATTCCCATTAGAAAGATTGAACTTCTCCCTAGGATGCCCTTAAAAAGGAAACCATTAGGAGACAGGACCAATATAGCATTTGAGTATCCTGTTATCCTCCCCAAGGCAACTTTTACTTTTTTTCAGAATCTATCTACTGAAAATCTGAGTGGAAGGACTATGGCAGAGTGGCTGACATTACCTTTTTTCACCTTTTTTCAGGGTGATCCCATTTCTGATCTTACTTTTCTGGGCCAGGCCATCACAAATTATGGCCAATCTGCCATCCAACTATGTAGGGCTGGCCTCTATGTAGAGTATAAAGGGGCACTTTTAAACACTACATTAACTTTTTTTTTTATTAGCAAAGATACAAGAGGTTTAACATATTGTCCTGTTGTTTAGAAGTGGACATCTTTGAAAATGTAATAGATATGCGACTGGAAATACCTGAACTAATTTTTTTCTTCATGCAAGGAAGAAACAGGCTTTGGGTTTAAAAAAAATGGTTCACAAAGCACATTATGATTTCATTAGAACTGATGATCTTTAGTCAAGAAGATGTACCAAGCCCAGCTTCTTTGGTCACATGCAAGTGTCTTCCTTCTGATGAGGGATTCTGCTTCCCAGAGTATTCTAATCAGGCTGTGAAAAGTAAGTCCTGTGACTTTTTTTTTGTTTGTTTTATGGTGACCTTAATTAACCTTGCTGTCATCCATCCTCCAGCTTCAATCTTATGCTCTTAGATTGGCAAATGGGCTTAACTTTTGATTAATACAAGTACAATTTTACACGGGTACAGTGGTAGAGAGGCACAGAGGTTCTAGAGAATATGTGAAGACAGAGTGTAAATGACCAGTAACCGAATGCTACGTGTAGTAGTATTGACCAGCGTTTAAGAAGAAAGTGCTCTTCAGTGGTGTTCAGGAAGGTTAAGGCAGGTGCATCACTGCAACTGGTCAGTGGTTAACTGTCATTGGTTAAGCATCTACTATGTGTTAGGCACTTGAGTTCACCTCATTATCATATTTAATCTTCACCATGAATGGCAATTTCTAGTTGAGAAACTGAATCATACAGCTAGTAAGGCCAAGTGGAATTATTTCAATCAAAATTTGGCTAAGTCTAAAGTGTGAGTGTATGTGTGTAACACAACGTAGATTTTAGGAGTTGCTTCAGATAAAAGATGTAGCTTTTTCTCTTGGAGTGAAAAATTAGATCTGTTGTGCTTAGATTCCTCTGACTACTACCTTCTACTCTTAATTGGGTTCTTCTTCACTTTATGCCTTGGGAATTTATTTAAATAGCATTGCTACTTGCACGGCAGTGGCGAGGGTGACAAATTGTTTATTGAAGGCCATGATGGTCAAGATAAGATAAAAATGGTCTCAAGATCCTAGTTTTGGGATCCCCAGCCATGCTGAGGTTGGCTGTTAGAGCAGTCATAGAGTGCTAAAGAAAGGGCATTGCTCACCTCCAACTGTTTCAAACACACAAATTTAGTGTCACCAAAAGGTAAAATTGGCTATCCATAAGATTCTACTATTGTTGATGGAACATGTTGGTGTTTCATAATTTGTTGGTGACATGAAATCTGAAAGAGCTGAGCGTTCTCATGTACCATTTAGCATATGTGGATTAAGTGCCTACCATGTGATTTATTTAAACAGCTACACAGCACAAAGTAGCAGAGCTCCCTGAAATTTAATATTTCTTGGTTATTAAGGTTTGGTCAAGGAATGACATACAGTTCAGGAGCTACTACAGTTTATATTGAAGTGCTGATACATTTTAATGGTGACGTTTACTATCTCTTTTCTTGTTCTTGGGTGAAATATCTTGCCTTCCATGACAAATGAGAGGGTTGCTGGTGGTTTGTGGACCAAATGTTTGGGTACTTTGTACAGGCTCATCTGTGTTAGTTTTAAATTAGAGTGTTTTCCTCCTTGCCTGTTTTCCATCAGAGCTCATATATTCTTGTGTCCAAAAAGACTCTCTGATTTAGCTGTGAGGCTGCTTTTAATGTAGGGCTGTCTGTGTATCCTATCATCACAGACAGCCCTGGTGAAGCTTTGCTTGTTTTGTGTATGTGTTGCTACAATATGTTTGAAGTCTGATCTTTCTCAGATGTGTGTGTGTGTGTAGCTATTTTATAGCTGAAAAGGGATGCAGGCAGCAAAATTTCTGCCAAAATATGTTTTCTATTAAATCTTGTAATATGAAATTATAGGTTAGTGTTTGGCTTTCGTAAAGCTGCCTTTTTCACCCGTCACTGGGAGACAACTAACACCTTCCTTTGACTCACGTTTTCCAAGATTCCTTAGTGTTAAAAGAAGACTTTCTTTTTGAAACGCAGAAATTAAAAGAATATGGTACAAAAGTGTTTTTTATAGCTTTATTGAGTCTTGAGGGCAGATATATGGATTCCAGACAAAATGCAATAATAGACTATGATTTTACTTTCAAATCGTCGTTCAAACTTCTCACAGGAGATTTATTGTCCACGTGGAGGAACAGAGGCTGCTTTGAAGGTTAAATGGAGTAGTTGGAGAACAGTTTTCAAGCCCTTCCTGTCTCTTATTAAGAGTGTGCCCTTCTTGAATTAACCCCTCCAGCTTCAGTTTCCTAGTTTGAAGCATCAGTGAAGATAAAATAAGATAATGTGTATGCTTGGTAAGGGTCGTCAATGTCAATGTAAGTACGAAGCAGCACTCGTGTGATACCGTGTCTATTTGGTTCGCATTATCACGCTGTGTATTAGCCTCTTTGGCCTGATTAGAAGTTTTTTCCCCCTTCACATAGAGAATCCAGACAAATTCTGGCAGCCCTGGAATAAAATACCTCTAAAACCCCTATTTATTCTCACAAAGCAATTCCACCCTTCATAAAAAAACAGAGCATCATACATGGTACATAATGGGAAAATATGGCTTGTGGGTGAAATGTCGTTTCCCTGAAACTCTGAAAGATGAACGGTAGGTAGTGTATATAAGGAAAGTAATGTTTTCTGTGGCAGAGTAGGGCTATCATTTTGCTAAGGCTGCCAGGACCAAATACCACAGGCTGTGTAGTATCAACAACAGAGACTTCCTCACCGTTCTGGAGGAATCAACATCAGAGGTGACCAGATCTGGTTTCTCCTGAGACCTCCTCCCTGCAGTGTCCTCATGTGTCTTCCCTGGACCTCCATCCCTGGTGCCGTTTCGTATCCATATTTCCCTGAACTGGGACACCCACTCAGATTGGATTGGGACCTACTCCCAAGACCTCATTTTAACTTAATCCACTCTTTCAGAATCCTGTCTCCAAATGTAGTCACCTTCTGAGGTTCTGTGGGCATAGGATGCAACATAGGAATTTGGACTGAGTGACACCGTTCTCCCAACAGGGAGGACAGAAGACAAAGAGCTGAGGCTTGAATCTAATGTGTGGGAGTTCTGACCTTTATTGACCCAGTAGGCTCAAGATCGGAGAGCCTGACGAGGATTGAAGAGGGTCTGGGACATGTCACGTTCCATAAAATGTTGTAGCACGATACAGATACTAGGCGGTTTTCTAAGGGGGGTAACAGTGAGGGATGTGCTGGCTGCACGTGGAACATCTGAAGTAGGAAAGGGGAGGGATCCCTGAAAACATTTGGCTAAAATAAACTTGTCTGTTCTGTGCAGCTGAGGGGGAGTTGTGGCTCAAAAAGGTGAGTTGGTCAAGGCTCAGTTCAGAGGAGACAGGGATGAGGTAAACAGACAAGCTAAACATCTGGGTAATGGAATATGAATGTCTTCCCACCAGCAACCATTTCTTTTTTTTTTTCTTTTTTTAGTTTTTTTTTGCCAGGGTGGGGTTTGAACCCACCACCTCCAGCATATGGGGCCAGTGCCCTACTCCGTTGAGCCACAGGCGCTGCCTACCATTTCTTTGCTTAGAGCCTGTTAGCTTCTGCTTTTAAGAACTTCCTCTTTAATTTGTATAGTCTGGAGGTTCAGGCTGAGGACTCTTAGTGGGTTCAAAAGCAGTGGCATAACCAGAGGGTGACTCTTCCTATTTACCTTAGGGAAAGATTGTGACCTGAAAGGATGCAAATTTTTTTAAAGTAATAATTGAGTAGGTGGGAAAATTACCATGTACTTTATCTGTTCTGAAACTTGCACAGTGCATTATGTATGAAAGCAAGTATTTTTAACTAAGTGTATTCTTAGCTTGCCATGCCTAGCTATTTAGAGAGTGCATTTGGATAATCAAATCCTTAAGTACAGAGATTACATCTTTTATTCTGTAAAAGCACATAAAACAACACCATGCACAGAATGGGTGTTCTTAGAATCTGATAGTTACTCTTACATTATTCTTAGAATCTAGCATCCCATGGAGCCCATTCATTTTTGAAAGCATTGAACTTCATAAAGTATATTTTGATATTCACTTCATGTATCAAACATGTAATGGTTTTAATACAGAAAAACAATAAGGAACTACTTGTGTGTTGCAACATATCACAGATGCTCAAGACCTTATTGGAAGCGAAACATAGCATTTTATGTAAAGATAGCGTCTACAGGTATGAATTTATGAAAACCAACAAAATAGACTGGAATTCATAAATTATATAAACTAGTGTACTACAGTGGTTCACATACAGTTTTTGATTTAACTTCAAAAAATGAGAAAACTTGATGGTGCCACTTCTAATGGTTACTAAATTTAAGTCTCGAATTAGGGAGAAGTTATTTTCATGAAGCTCTTACACTGAGAATCTAATTCAGTGTAGTATGGTTAGGAGACAAAGTGTATTGAATTATTTTATGTCTGAATGGCATAATACGGGTATAGTGACCAAATAATTATGTAGAAAATACTAATATTTCTCATTATGCAAATCTTCAGGCAATGAGAAATGCTTCAAGTTGTTAAGGAGCTAATATTAAAGTAGAAGATTCTTTTAATCAGTGAAATTAAATATTTTCATGCTGTTCTGCTTTAATCTTGCAAAATGCTTTTCATGTAAATTACATTTGAAAACTTTAGGTAACTAAGGTTTTAATTAATTTTGTTTTAAATGATTATTAATTTGTTTCCAGGGTCAAAACTTTTTTCCTTTGGTATATCCCATAGAAATGATGCAAATGATAGCACTACTTTATATGGGGAACTAAAGATAACTTTAAAAGTATTTAGCCACTTTTCACCTCCTCATTTTTCTCCCAGTAGGAAAGAGTGGGCAAACTCTTGACTTCCTCACCCATGGGAGCTCTAGGAGAGTGAATCTCCAACAGTTTGGGGGGCTTAGTTCAGCTGTACCTGGGATCATCTTAAATCAGACATCCAGTTTTTTTTGTTTTGTTTTGTTTTTGGAGGTGAGCTGAGATTGGAGTGGATTACTGTGCAGATGTAACTCAGAAAACTCCATTATTGTTTGTTGGAAAAATTCCCAAAGGGATGGAAGAAGGATATTCCTTCACTTGCGAGGTTTTACCTTCTTAGACCTTTTACAAAATAAGCAGCTACACGGGGCTCTGTCCCACAGATATCTGGCAGCAGGCTTTGTTACTGTGGCTTCTTTTCATTCAACATTTACATGGTGCTGGTTTATTAAGTACAAGTTGCTTACACGGTCATCATTTCTGCCCTTGATGGTTAACAACCTAGCAGGAGGGGGTCAGATGTTACAGGTGTAAAGATAAAAGCAGGCACTAAAGCCTGGGGCCTTCTATGGCCTCAGGGACCTGGAAACCTGACACTGTCCCCAACAGCCCAGCACCTGGCACTGAAACCTATTTGCCTACCTTAGATTTCTCTAGAAATCTGAAATACATTTGCTCATCTCTAAAGATAGACTGTAGATGTCATAGTATTTTCCCCAATCTCCTACTGTGTTAGTCATATATCTGCATATTAACTGAAGCTTTCTAAATATAATGGCTTATTCCTAAAGAGGGACTGTAATGAAGGGATTATAGGTTAAGTATCAAAAGAGTGCCAAAGACATTAGCGTAAGCCAATTAACCTGATGGTTTGTCGAAGTTAATTATCATTGAGTGAGCAGAGGTTAGCACCCAAAGTGAATGAACTACTTTTTGATGAAAATGATAATTCCCTACATACTCAAAACAAACTAGAATTCTGCCAGAAGGTGAATGCAGCTTATCAGTTACTCATCACCTCTAATTAGAATTTAGTTCATCAAGTCTATATTGAGTGCCTACTGTGTGCCAGACTCCTAGAGATAACTAAGACGCTTTTTCTGCTTCTAAAGACTTAAGAATGCACTGGAGCAGTATCTTCCAAGGTAATAAATGAATCAAACCTGAAGATTACTGGGGAGGTTCTTGTCTAGCCAGATTCCTCTGCATTCCACGAAGGACAGTAGTAACTGGCCGTAATGAGTTATTCCTGCTACTCCATCCCTCAAATTTCAACCCAGCAAACTAACCTATTGCATTTTCAGATCCCAAATTGACCATACTATTGCCCCATGTTCTTTGAAAATATGGACCGTTGGTCTGGTAACATCTCCACACCTCCCCATTCCCTCAGTTAACTCTTCATACGTCGTAAGGCGTGCTATCCTTCTGCAGCCTTTTCACTTATTATAATTATTATTAGTATTTATTTCAGGTTAATGTGAGGGTACAACCAGGTCAAAATATTTGAATTTGTTAGGTATAGTTATATCTCATACCCCCAAATCGTGCTAAACATCCCCACACCATGCCCATTCAGTGGGAGCACCCCACCTGTCTCCCGCTCCCCCAATGCCCTTCCCCCCAACTTGAAGTGAGTTTTTCTCCTATGTGGGCGTGCATTACACCTTCTGGCTTCATACTAACAATTATCCAGTATACTCAATACTAATATGAAGGGTCTGTCTTTTCTCCAGACAGGATTTCCATTAGAGTAATTTCCGTATTTACATCGTGCACTTATTTGCCTCTTCTAGACTGAATGTTTCTCAGTGCCAGGGAATCTATTTTGTCTGCCATTCTATTTTCAGGGCCTTGCTCATTATTGAGTGAATGAATAGTTGAGTGAGTGAATAATTTTCTTACAACAGAATCACTCCATTTTATTGGGACAATGATGTTTCAATAGGGATGAAAGAGGTACTATTAAAATCACCTCTGTGCTGTTGACACATTTCTTCCTATTCCTTCTGAAATATCTCTCACCTATCCCATTTGAGAGATCCCTGTTTATAGTAAGCAGTCAGTGTTAATGGGGATGTGTCAGTACTCAAGGTCAAAATCAAACACAGTGTATAAAAATAAGTAGGAAGGGGCTCAGCCTGTGGCTCAAGTTGGCTAGGCGCCAGCCACATACACCTGAGTTGCCGGGTTCGAATCCAGCCCGGGCCTACCAAACAATGACGGCTGCAACCAAAAAATAGCCAGGCGTTGTGGTGGGCGCCTGTAGTCCCAGCTACTTGGGAGGTGGAGGCCAAGGCAGGAGACTAGCTTGAGCCCAGGAGTTGGAGGTTGCTGTGAGCTGTGATGCAAAGGCACTCTACCCAGGGTGACAGCTTAAGGCTCTGTCTCAAAAAAAAAAAAAAAGGTAGGAAGGGCTTGGGACAGGGCAGTGGCTTTACAAGTGAGCATTAGGGGGCTGAAGTATATTCAGAAAAATGTAATGGTTGAAGGACAGCAATCCAGGCAGAGGGAGGGGAGAAATGGGTTTGAGTCTGGTACAGAGGCTGGGAAGTGTGACTGAGATTTCCTCCATAGGAAAATGCAATGAGAGATTAGCCTTGAGGTCACAAAGGGGAAGGCTATGAATGCTGAGTTGGGGGGGTGTTTATTATGTTAGGAGGGCATGTTGAGGGACTTTTGCAGAGGACAGTGGTAGAGGAAGAGTTGTATTTCAGGAAGTTTTTCTATCCATAGCATGCATAATGGATCAAAGTAGGAACGAGGGCAAGCAAGGATAGCTGTTTCAGTTTAACAATATTTATTACATGCCTAAGAAGTGTTAGACACCTGGAGAATAGACACATTTCCTTTCCTGAGGGGATCTGTAGCCTAATGAAGCAAAGAGAAAAATGATAAGGTAGTTTCAGTAAGCATGCTAAGCAGTACAGGCAGAAAATAATGCAGGCCCGAAGGAAGTACGAAAAAAGGGAAAGGAGAGGCAGATTCAAAGGAAGGTCATGAGTTAGATTTTGTCAGGGCCTGGGTGGCTTTAAAATGTCCTTAACTAACTTAAATATAGTTGTAGAAACAAAGAGATGAGGAGCCCTCATGTACAAACTCAGTTTCAGTGATGGAAGAATGGTGGTAACTCAATAAGGGGTTTGTATGAAAAGGGGGGGATAGTTGTGGGGAAAATAAGTTTAGACTTAGACTCACCAAGCTTAAGGAACTGCAAGGGCACTGAGCAACGGTGCCTGGTAATTACACTGTCCCATGTTACTCGGCACTGTTTTGGTTGCAGATGTCAGAACAGCACCTCAAACCAGCTTATGACTGGGGGTGTCTGTTGCCTTATTGAACAGTGTAGTGTCAGCTTCAGGCCTGTCGGGTCCGACATGGGTTCTCTTGTGTTGGTTTCACCAATAGGCAGAGCCTGTCTTTAGGGAATCCTTTAGCACAGCGGTTCTCAACCTGTGGTTCGTGACCCACAGGAACTGTATTAAAGGGTTGTGGCATTAGAAGGGTTGAGAACCACTGCTCTAGCAGAATGAAAACTTCATCTTATTCTCAAAAAAAAAAAAAAACAAAAAAAACTCCCTTTCCTAGTAAATTCTGGTGCCACATTGACCCTAATTGACCTTGTTCATCAACTGCATGGCTGGGAGTAGGGACATATACTACCCTCATTGGCCAAATTTTATGACTACTTTTCATCAGGGGGTGAGGGCAGCCTCATGCTACCCACATGCATGGAGGGTAGATGTGGGCTGTTAAAACTAGGGCACTCTTATTAGGAGGGGTCTATTAAAAAGTTCATTGCACAAGGCTATGTGATTTTCAAACATTTTAAGTAACATTGCCTTGTTGGATCTTTAACATGACATTTTGTGAAAAGTGTTAATATAAAAATGCAAAGCACAGGTCAAGTGGAGCTTTAGAGCAAGAATTGCCAGAAGGCAGTGCCCCTGTGTTAGCAGAGGACCAGGACTCCACAGGCCTCCATTACTCTCTCCCATTCAGATGTGGATGTCGGCTGGACAGGCAGAAGTGTGGGTTGTGAGGAGTGCCCAGCATAGAAGGACGGATAGAGACGTCAGTCTATCAGTTGCTGAAGAGGATGACTGCAGAGGTCGAAGTTGTAGAGACAGAAAGGAGGTCGGGGGACAGAACCAGGAGAGAGACATTCACATTTGGGAAGACAAATAGATGAAAGCTATGGAAGCCAAGGAGGGTTAGAAAGACGTAGTCAGAAAGAACGGAACAGCAATGTGCTAAAGACCAAAGGTCCCACGGATCTTGTTTTCAGAGTCATTCAGTCTTAAAGGCATTTTAGGTGAAATATTTATGACTGTGATCCATAGGTTTTTGGAGCTTATAGAGATGATGAAAACTGCCTTCTGTGCTTTGGCCAGCATCAGTTGTTTGGAGGTGATGGTGGTGATGGAAGCTGACATGTTATAGGTATAGCATATTTAATGTTCTTTTCACTGCCTCTTTTACTCACAACGATCCTATAGAGTACAGTGGTATATGTTTTACAAAAGAGGAAACTGAGGTACAGTGAGGTAAAATAGCTGTGTCCACCATCTCACGACCTGGATGTATCCAGTTTGCTCCAGAATCAGCCTACTTAACTGGCACCTTTCATTGCGTGACCTGAGTGTACACAGGCGTGTCTGGGTAGCGCTGAAGCACAGCAGATTAACAAAGACCTTTATTTTTTCTTGTACAATAAATTTTAACTCATCATTAAACAATTTGGTTTTGCTTTATTAAGAGTTTGGCCTTCACTTACTTTCAAGTAGAATAATCAAAAGTGTTAAAACAGTTATGCCGTTTGATGATGGAAGAATCCAAGCATCATTCCTGCTCTGGAGGACTGATGGTCATCATTTATGTGGATATGTGTGATTGAAAAGGTCAATAGACAAAAAATAGCAGTGAGAGAAGCACCAGGGCAGTTTGAGTGGCATAATCACATCATTCTTCAGTGTTACCATAGTGTTGGCCTTTGTCAGCATTTTCTAAAGGAGAAATAATAAGGCAACAAAAACAAAAAGCCAGAAATGAACAAACCTGAAGACAGGTTAAGACCTCCTGGAAGACCTGAGCCCCGCATGCTCTAGGGAATTCTTCCTAGGATTGCTCCTTTCTCCCTTCTCCTGCTCTAATTTCCTCCACCTTTCTCTGGGTGGAAAGTTTCCTAACTCCCTGGTGTCTTTCTGAATTTTCAACAGTAATTCACAGAAGCAACTTCAGATTATATTCAGCGTGGAATTTTGTTTTGAGTAGAGAAATAGCAACTATTTGTTTTGATTCATAAAAGAAAATGCAAATGAATGGAAATCCATTATGCAGAGGGTTGAATGATTGACTTTGCTTCTCATTTTGCTAGCAGATTGCTCAGATTCTGTTAAGGCTCTTTTGGTCTCTATCGTTCTTAATACGACGTGGAGGTGGTGTAATGCATCCCTTATCACTGACTTGCATGTGTGACATGACTCATGAAAACCCAGGACAACTTAGTCTTATTCCATATTCTTTAACCATAAACATTGATCAAATCCAAACCTGCTTAAGCAGATAACACCCATCCAGAGACTTTTATTATATTCACTAAAGTCTCCTTCGATAGCATGCTTTTATAGCATGCTTTGCACATGGCTGAGGTATTTCCTTGCTCTTCTATTTCTATTTTACTAACACTGCCCTTTAAGTTTTTCTTTTTCCTACTGTGTCAATCTAGGAGCATGTTTTATAGTTTTTTTTCACACAGTAAAATTATGAAATTTGTTAATGTTGTTTTAAAACCCCCATTTTTTGAGAGTTGGGCATAGTATATCTTTTGGCCACTGCAGGTTACATGGCTTATTGCTAAGAAGATAAATTACAGCAGCTTTAAATAGATTTTTAAAAGTATGTAATTTTCCTCAAAACGGCTTCCCAGAGTTGGTTGTGCTGCTGAGCCAAAAGCACATTCAAAACGTGGTTTGGGGTAAAATGGTTCTCCAACCTTTAAATATCTGCTACTGAATGGATGAATGACTTTTCTAAACAAAATGTGCTGTCCGGCTTTCCTCATTGCTTGGACGATACCTTGTCCCAGAATCCTCTGCCTCTGAGCTCTCCACTGCCCTCACTTTGTTATGAGGTATTATACCTCATGTGCAATGGGTGTTAGCGAGATGCCCATCAATATCTGGGCTAATGTCTAGTCGAAGCCCCTTGGGTTTTTGTTCTGAATTGCTCGAAATCAGCAATCTTGGACAACATTGTTTGGCAGTTTTTCATATGTTTTTTAAATTTTAATTATAACCTATCAAGTCTTAAGCGATTACTTCTGGGTTAGACTCTTGATGAATGTCATAGCAAGGTGTTTTAATTTAATAGATCCAGAATAACATCTGCTTCTAATATTTGAAAAGCCAATTTATATGAAAATTCATTTAATACACAGTCAATACACGGAGACTTGCAAAAATCAAAATCAAAATGGAAAATCAATTCATTGAGATGGAGCAGGTCTTCTGTTAACAAAGGGCTAGGTTCAGCTGCCAGGACTTAACACTCCAAATATCACAGTTAAGAAAAAATACCAACTTATTTTTCATACTCCAGAAATGAGGAGTAGTTTATCTAAAGCTGGTGTGGTCTACTGTACCAAGGACTCAATTTCCTTCAGAGTTACTGCTGTGGTGTTACATATGCTTTCTATTCCTGAGGACATCTTACGAGCCAAGGTGGCACTGGAGTCCAGCTGTTACATCTGTGCTCTACCCAGCAGGAAGGAGGTGGGTAGCAGGGAAGAGGAAGAAGGCTAAGCTTTTGCTTTCTTTTAAGGGCACTTCCTGAGAATAGTAGATAAAAATTATTTACACAACCGTATTTAGCATCAAGGGAAAATAAGTGACTTTTTCTTTAAAGATGCCCATGTATCCAGTTAATAATTGAAGTTCTATTCAGTATTGACAAGGAGGAGATTCTAAATGCATTTCACTAATTTTTGGCATTATCCAAATTTGTAAAATTAATAAGTTGATATAAAATGTTAAGAAAAATCGGTTATATAGTTTTCATAGATAAAAAAGGAGGGAGATTAGAGACTGGGGAAGGAAATCATTGCTACATAGAGTAAATTTCAAGACCTGATTTTAACAGATCTTTTGCCTTATTTAATATCTAGAAAAGTAGATACATATAAAAGGACTAGCGTGGTGTTTGGCACATAGTACCTAACAGTACATAATCTGTTTTGATTCTAACCCCCAACAACACTTAACTTCGTAGTTCAAACACACCTTAATAAGGGACATTTTGTAGATCATACCCCAGTCTTTGCATAACAGCAGCAGCAGGAGGAGAGGCAGGACAGAGGTATCATTTGCACCAGGATGCCCAGAATATTCCTGTATCTGCAAAGCAGTGTTCTGCTTTTCTATATAGAAGATAAGTGAACAATTACAAGTGTTTAAGTGATTTCAAGGTAAAACTATTATTGCAGAAACTGAAGCTTAGAAAAGTTAATTGGGAAGTAATTTAGAAAAGCAGCTGAAACTCACGGCCCCGTCATTGGATCCCAACTAGAATACTGAGTCTGCGTTTTTCACTGGTCACATCATCTTGGATGGGTTCCTTCACCTGCTTGAGTCTCGGTGGCAGGTTCTTGCTTTTTTAGGCAGACAGTAAATGAGAGATCTGGACTCGGGATTGTTTCCCCTCAATCCACGGCTTTTATATTACTTTTAGGTAATGTGTGCTCATACGAAGTTCCTCTGATTGAAACCGCCTCACAGCAGGAGGCAGAGCTGGTAGAGATGGATGGCATTGGAATAGGCCACCGTGAAGTCGTCACACAGATCCTCACAGTGCCGGAAAAAGCCTTAATCAGATGGGGCGAGAGATTTCTAGTTCTAGAACTTGTCATTCCTTCTTCCTCCTAAATCCTGCCTCTTCTGTGTTCTCTGAATACAGAGATAGGTCGACCCAGGGATACAGAAGATTCCAGAAACTGCCTTGTTTTCTGGGATAAGTATAATGGCAGAGGGCAGTGACCTTTCAAAGTAAATCGTTTACTGGCCACATTCAACACTTATTCCTACCCACGTATCCCAATACTATTGGTTCCTTAATATTTATTTTTACATTGCCTTTTTAAGTTTTTTTTTTTTTTTTTGAGACCGAGCCTCAAGCTATCCCCCTGGATAGAGTGCTGTGGCATCACAGCTCACAGCAACCTCCAATTCCTGGGCTCAAGCGAGTCTTTTGCCTCTGCCTCCCAAGTAGCTGGACAACAGGTGCCCGCCACAACACCCAACCATATTTTGGTTGCAGCCGTCATTGTTGTTTGGTGGGCCCGAGCTGGATTCGAACCCACCAGCTCAGGTGTACGTGGCTGGCGCCTTAGCCTGTTGAGCCACAGGCGCCTAGCCGACTTTTTAAGTTTTTAACAGTTTTAATCTGAGCAGATATCCACTGAATGAAATCCAGCTTTAATGTGAAAATTACACTTTCTTCCTCATAGATATCAAAATATAACTACTAAGATGTTTACAGGGTATGTCTGTCTTTTCATGTGCCCCCAGAGATAGGTGGATGGCATTTTGGGAAGCTTGGAATAGTGGGAAGAGCATGATACATGAAGTTCTGTGCTACTCAGCTTGTAATTTTGAACTGGTTATTAATCTCTCAACCCTAGCTTCTCAACGCCTGAGAGGAGTGGTTAATAATATCTGCCTCATCTGAGAAGTTCTCAGGATGAAATGAGAAGGTATAACTAAGGAGACCAGAATGGTGCTTGGTGGCCCAACAAGTGCCCAGTAAATACTAGGTGCTTTCTTCTTGAACTCTATTTGGAAATACCAAGCATGCCAACTGAAAATATTAATTCTCAAAAGCAGGAGACAAGGCCGGGTGCAGTGACTCACACCTGTAATCCTTATCCTTTGGGAGGCTGAGGCGGGTGGATCACCTGAGCTCAGGAGTTCAAGATGAGCCTGAGCAAGAGTGAGACCTCATCTCTACTAAAAATAGAAAAATTAGGGTATTGTGGCAGGCACCTGTAGTCCCAGCTACTCGGGAGGCTGAGGCAAGAGGATTGCTTGAGCCCAGGAGTTTGACGTTGCTGTGAGCTGTGATGACACCATGGGGTACTCTACACAGGCTGGTAGAGTGAGACCATCTCAAAAGGGCAGGAGGCAGTGGTGTGCTGTACTTTGTATAGATGATAGCAAGCCCTGTGAGACCTGGGAAGGGGAGAGGCTGAAGTTACTAGAATGAAGGAAGAAGGGAAACATTGGGCGGATGGAGAGTATCGTTCTAGCCACCTCACCTCTCTTGCTGCTGGCTACCCAACATGTGGTTCAAGGCAGAGCATCACCTGGGAGCATGTTAGAAATGTGGACTCTTTGGTTTCCCCCCAGGGCTGTGCAGTCAGAGGTTGCCTTTTAACAAGAACCTTAGGTGATCTGTCTCTGAGAATCTCTGCTTTGCACGCTGGTGTTCTGTCTAAAACTTGACATTTCAAGTAGGGGGTTCCTTCTAGCTCTAAGGGTATTTCCCTATACCTGGGCCTTGCTGCTCAAAAATGCAGATTTTCCGGCCTCACATCATCCTGGGACCTGGAATGATTGCCCATTTTTAGGCAATATGTCACATGATTTTTAGGGTGCTTGTTTGGCAATTGCTGTTCTAAGCATTAAACCAATTGATGGACACTCTGCCTTTATTCTTCAAAGGTGTTTGCATTCCAACAAGGAAAAAGTTTAAGGCTATAACAGACAGCCCTCCTTGTGGTGTGTGTTAGCATTAAGGGGAGAACTGGAAGTCAACCTATGTGTGCTCATCACAAGACCACATGATAACAAAGCTTCCCAGGAAGGTGATATCTTAGTCATCTTTTTTTGTATTTTATATTTGATTTTTTTTTTTTTTTTGTAACATTTTGTTTTTTAGCCGCGCTATCAAGACTAATCAGGATCTCCTCCCAGAAACTCCGTGGACACATATTTTCTACAATGATTTTTGGGGGACCCTTCTCACCCACAGTGGCAGCCACAAGTCCTACCGGCCACTCTGCACTCTCTCTTTCCGCCTGAACCACGCCATTGGAGGGCTGAATCCCTGGAGCTACCATCTCGTCAATGTCCTACTGCACGCGGCCGTCACTGGGGTCTTCACGAGCTTCTCCAAGACCCTGCTTGGCGACGGATACTGGACCTTCATGGCCGGCCTGATGTTTGCCTCGCATCCCATTCACACAGAGGCGGTGGCTGGAATCGTGGGACGAGCCGACGTGGGGGCCGGTCTCTTCTTCCTCCTGTCCTTGCTGTGCTACGTTAAACACTGTTCTACCAGAGGCTACTCGGCCACGACTTGGGGCTGGTTCCTGGGGACAGGACTGTGCGCGGGATGCAGCATGTTGTGGAAGGAACAAGGAGTGACTGTTCTCGCCGTTTCGGCCATTTATGATGTCTTTGTCTTTCACAGGCTGAAAATGAACCAGATCTTACCTACCATTTACAAAGTAAGTGATTGTTGGCTCTTGAGCATTGGATTGCTGAGTAACCTACTTGCTTGGTCCTTTGCCACCATTTAAAAAGCAAATTTGTTCCTCTCCAAGCAGAATTTAAAATAAGTTCCTTTTTGATCTTCAGAAAGTGGAAGTGTCCCTCTTGACCTTTCTCTACGGAGCAGGATTTCAGCCACCGAATGTTTTATTTCTCAGATTTCTTATTTTCAGGGTTTCAGAGGTGGTAAAAGAATCATTTTGCCTTGTAAAAAATTAGCATCTTTACTTTTTAATTGTTTCTGCCCAAACTCTGTATAATTCAACAAATTATCTTTAATGTGTATTTGTAAAGTTAACACAGCTGATAATAGCATTAGATGCTAGAAGACTCCACAGAGGGGAAATTCTCTGCTGTTTGTTAATATTACTCTTCCTGACTTGACTTTGGAGAATAACCCTTCTCTGCAGTGCACTGGAAGCTAAATTCTTAAACAATGAATCATATTCACCTTTTCATTGTTGTAGTATAAGAATAGAAGAGTCAAAATAAAAAGTGGTTATTAAGTTTTGCCCAACGGCTGAGACCTTTGCCTCGGGGCTTAATATTTGTTCTTCTATATTCCCTTAGTGGTTTCCAAGGCAGTGTTGTTTGAAGGTCACAGAAGCATTTTAGGATCCCCATACTCTTAAAGAAGAATGAGCAGTTTTCTGCTAGAATATTAAGGAAAACACAGGGAAGACAGGGTGCCTTGAGAAACTGCCTACTTTATCTCTCTTTTCTCCTTTACTTAACGAATACTCGCCCTTCCTTTGACGTTAATTCAAAGAGTTCACAGACCTTGTTCTGCTTTGTTTCAGGAAAGTTCCCACCTTTTTTTTTTTTTTTTTTTTGAGACAAGGAGTTAAGGTTTTGGATACCGGATGTGGGGAAACTGTCAAGTTTTCCTAGTTTTGACGACTCTTTCCCCCATCAATTAACAATTTTATTTGAAATTGGACTGGGAATAAATTAACGAAAAATCGAGAGAAATAGATTTTTTTAAAAATTGCCTTTTTTTCCCTCCACCTAGTGGGCAGAGTAATCATAGCTGTGCTTTTGCTCAGTAGGAAGCCCTAACCTTTTTCTGCTAAGAACTCAAGTATCAAGGGCTTAATGAAGTTCTTTTGCGATTTCAATTAAATGTTGAAACTTTCAAAGAAAACTCTGGTTAGAATTTGATGCTTGAAAACATATGGTTTGAAAGTCAAGCTCTTAAGTTTCAAATCTCTTCTAATTATTTCAAGGAAATTTAGAGAGTAAAGAAAGTGAATTGTTTTCTTCTAAAACAATGTCATCAGTGACAGACTTTTCTTGTTTTACTGGAAATAACAATGGAATAAGTATGATTCCATAATCTCCACGAGTTTTTGTTTTTTGGAGGTTGTGTTCTGTTTGAGGACACAGATTCAGGGGCCGTGGCAGGACCTCCTTTTGGTAACCTGTGAAACATTATGGTTTCTTATACAGAATTTCTATTTTCCCATCTTAAGAATTAGGAAATTATTTTGATATGCCAACTCAGGCCTTGCTTTCAAAGTTCTTCTAAGAACATTTTCAGTTTTCTAAGCTTATTGTCAAGGGGAGAGTTGCTTATTATGGAGCTCCTTGTTTTAACTATGTTCTATATACAATACTTACAATAAAAAATTAGACTTTGTTTATCCGAAGTTAAAACTTACCTAGGTATCCTGTATTTTACCTGGCAACCTTCCCTGTGTAACTACTTCTTAAGAAAATAAGAAATGGCACTAGCAAAGGAATTCCTAGTAGTAGAGTGTGAAGTCCTCTGTGCTGTGAGAAAGGATTTACTACTGTTGAAAGTTGGGTTCTGAGATATTTTTTAAGTGGATACTTGCCTAGACTCTCCTGGCAGCCGCTTCTTACAGGGCTCAGCAGCAGCAAGGATGGTAGTTGGGGGCAAAGTGCTTACTCAAGGTAGTTGAGCAAGCACCCTGCTGTGCTTCAGATTGGGGCCAGGGAGCTTAATGAAGACATCAGTATTAACAGAATATAGATTCGTATTGCCATTCACTTTACTTACAACTGAAACAGAGAAAGCTAGAAAGGTGTAAGTTACTCAGAAAATGGTAGAATCACTAGAACACAACTGGTGATCTCTTTACTACACTCTGAAAGGAAGTGTGAATTAGAACAAATAGATGTGAAGTTAAATGACTAACGTAGCATTTTAACTCGCCAAGCCTGAGTAACTTTGGGGCTAGTTCTATTCTAATTCCCTTTCTTCATCTAAATATGGAGGCAGTTATTCTCACCCGGAGTTGGTACGAGGGTTGTATGAAATTGTGGGGTGTTTGGTGTGAGCTGGAGTGCCCATTATGTGGATAACGCCTGGTACGTATTCATTGAAGGAAAAGAACAAATATTGATGGAAAGTGTAATTTTTTTGCTTTAAGATAAACTTACAGTGGTTTTAATTCATATTGTGGTTCGACCGCTTTGAAATAACGGCTGCTTAAGAATTGACTAAAGCTGAAGTAAGCAAATGTAAGCCCAAATTTTCATTTAGAATCTCATGATGGTGAAGCTCATAAATACTGACATAGATTGTATATGGAAATTATGGAAAACTCTGTATTCTACCCATAAGATACATAGATTTCTATGTCTGTAGTGAGTTAGAGGAGATTCTTTCTGAAGAAAGATCCTTTTTAACCTTAAAAGAATAACCATGTATCTTACCTATTAACTCTGCATCATAGTTATCGAGGTTTGCTAGGTAAAATAAACTTTATTCTCCTATTGAAATAGAACATATATATAAACAGAAAACTCCAGCTCATAAATGTTGAACTCTATTATTCAGATTAGAGAACCAGTCAAATATTTGAAACCTATATATTTAAATACTTAAAACCGTGTAAATGCCATTCACAAGCTTGAAATGGTTAGGACCAGAGGGGCCAAGGGTCTCTATTTTTATACTTTGGGCTGTAATGTTTTCATTATACCAGTCACACTCCGCCTCTTCCTTCAATGTGTCAGTGGTTTGGGTTCTGTAAACCTTATTTGAATCAGACCCTGACCCCCAAACTCACATATCTACCGGGGCCTTGCAGAATAGACAGTGGCCAACTGGAGGTCCTGTCTACCACTGTTCTCCACTCTATTACTGCATTGAGAAAATGTAGGTGTCCATCCAGTAGAACTTAAGATTTTTTAAGACAGAAATCTGAATTTTTCTGTGTGCATTTGGGCCAAACAAAATCTTTGAACTGGCTAACTTTGTTTTACGACTGGAAATAATGCACATAGTCATATTATGTGGTCAAGCTTTTGCAATTTTGCACAAGAAATGCAGAAGTTGGCCAGGCATGGTGGATCACATCTATAGTCTTAGCACTCTGGGTGCTGGAGGAAGGAGAATTGCTTGATGTCATGAGTTTGAGACCAGCCTGAGCAAAGCGAGACCCTTATTTCTATTAAAAATAGTAAAATTAGCTTAGCATGGTGGCCCACGTGTATAATCCTAGCTATTTGGGAAGCTGGGGCAGGCGGATCACTTGAACTCAGGAGTCTGAAGTTGCTGTGAGCTCGGCTTAGGCCACATAGAACTCTAGCCTGGCAACAGAGTGGGACTCTGTCTCAAACAAATAGGAAAAAAAAAAAGAAGAAGAAAAAACAAATGTAGAATTTACATATATATATATATTTTTGATAAAGTGAATGGGAAATAGTACCTAGCATGTAGTAGATATTTTGCATTTAATGAACAGTATTTGCATTTGCTAGGCACAGTTCATAGTATGCTGAAAATGTTAACAGGTATAATTTATGTAGCAGCCATTTATTGAGAGAAGGAATATGACTTAGGAAATAATATGGTTGCTGATAAACTATAATTCTGTCAGTAGTAAGAAAGATTTGTCAGAAAACACTAAATATAAAATCTTCAGAAATATGTGTGAATAAAAATCAGTGTTTTAAAATAGTTCTTATCCCAGGTTTCAGTTTAGCGTGTTACCAGCATTAGACTTGGCCCCTACCACACCATCTGCTGTGGAGGTACTTAGTAAATTATTGAATTCACACTTACTTAAGATTTACCTTTTTGAAGTATGTGGCTGAAATGTTAAAGTGAGATCTGTTCTCTCCCTTTTATACAAGGAGAATTTCACTCCTGGGTTAGCAGGGTCTGGAAGGCAGGTTTGGAAGACATGTCTATCAGAAAAATAAATTTTCTTGACCTCTGACCAAATAATTATTTTAATGTTCCTTAGATTACTTTCATTTACTTAGTTTTATGTGGTCAAAAAAAGAGGCAGGAGGAGCCTAGAAATACACTTAAACTAGCCTTACAAATAAAAAGTAGACTTCTATCTCCCCACAAAGTTTTTTACAAGCTCCCATGACCCCAGGACGTACATGGGTAATAAAATCAGTAAAAGCAACATTTTTCTTACCTGACATCAGTCGCTGCTTGCCTAGTGGCCATTTTTTTGTGCTTATTTAACATCTGTTAACTGTTTTAATGTGGAAACATCTTTTCCCTCTTTATTAACCTCATAATCGCTTTTTCAGTTACAGGTGGAAAATTTAAAAAATCTGAAAAGTCAATGTAGCAAGTCTAACAAGTGCCCAAGATAATTTGGAAAAATGAAACCCTTTCAGTTTGATCTTTTCAAAATTTCTCTAGAGATGACAACCTTTGTTCTTTTGCTACAGTTGCTACCAAGATGTGCATTATCTGGTAATGCGCATTATTTTTCTTAAAATGGTTTTTGCTCTTTCACATAAATAAGATAAGCTTATTTTATCATAATAGGGGGCATTATCACATTTGAAAAAGAGTCATCTCTTTCTAGAAATTTTTTTTAAGCTAAGCAGAGTGTGAATGATGGAAGGTGCTCTTGGTGAATGATGTTTACTTTTGTCTTGGGTATTGCATAAGCTTTATTCTGTATTTAGATGGTAGTGATTAGACCAAACAGGCCGAACCCCAAATTTTCAAATCACTTATAGATCTTATCCTGAGAATAAATTTCGAGGGTGGCAGTTTGTTTTGTTAAGGTTTTCATTACATCACTGTGTGCGCACTAAAGAGATTCACTGTGGTGTTTGTGCACTTCTCCCTATTTCGTATGATTCTTTGGATAGAAGAGCCTGAAAAGAGAGACCCTTAGCCTATAGGTGTTTGCCTGTCGAACTCACACGTGCTTTTTTATTTGATGAGCTGCTGGGGATGGTATTGATGGAATCCTTGTCATTTATGGCTTTGCTTTCTAGACTAGCTTGTGGTTTTGTTCAGGACTAGCTTGTGGTTTTGTTCAAGTCCTGACCCTCATTTTGATTTTAATAGATGAAATATGGCATATTTGCTGTTTTGGATAGTCTTTCTTCAGCGTCTGTGCCCCTGTACTCCAAGTAGTATTCCTACTTCATGACTTTCATTTCCTTTTATTTGCTTTATGCTTGACTTCGTGACGATCCAGATATAGCAAAACTCTGATCACAGTGTTTCCTAGCTTTATTGAAACTGTAGGGTTATTTGTCATGCACTTACAAATGAATTTGGATTTCCTCCCAGTAAACTTGTTGCATTTAGTATTCATGACCTGTAGTACTGTAAAACATTGAACAGCTGCCAACGTTGCTAACCAGATAATACCAGAAGGTTAAGGCTCAAAAATATTTTACAATTCAGAGAGTCAAAGATAAATAAAGTATTTTATTCCTACAGATTTAAGGTCTGTGCAGGTTCAAGTTGAGTAATTCAAATTTGGGAAGTTGACTACTATTGCAAGCATCTGTAACGCTTGCATTATAGTGTTAATATCTGGAACAGCCAGCTAGTCACAAATGATCATTTAGGAAAGAAAACATGCGTCTTTGTGCCAGGCACTATTAGGCGATGCTGAACTTCAGAAATGAATTGATGAGAATAGGTCCATAAGGGCCTCATGGAGTAGTGTGGAGTTGGGAATCATACCTACAAGTGTAGAACCAAAATTTGGGAGCAGCGAAGGGGATAAGGCAGGCATTGGGAGTGCTGGGGGAGTTTAGAGAAATGGGGTTACTTTCATCCGAGGACAGGAAATGCCTCCTCCGGAGCAGAGACATTGAGCAGAACCTCAAACTAGGGTTAAGATAGGGCCATTTATAATTGGAGAGGTGGGAAAGAGTTTAGGAAAATAGCATGAGCAGTACACAGAAGGGAGCTTACGGTGAAGTGCTGGGGCCACTGAGGAGCTGTTTTGGCAGATATGTAAGAGCGCATGGAGTTTATACAAGAAAATGAATCAGAGGTAGGTTGAGATCAGCTAGACTGTACAGTGATGGGAGGAATCTTTTTAAGGAATATTGTAGCTCCCAAAGGGTTCGGTGACAATGCGTGGTTTTTAAACGTGCTTGCATTTTGGTCTATGGAAAAAGGATCAGGAGGAATGTTCAGAATGGCTCTATCTAGCCACTTGTGGGGATGGGGGAAGGATTCCTTTGGAGATTTTAGAGATGAGCCAGAATCAGACTGCTCTGTTGAGATTTCTCTCATTCAGTGTATCTCCTATCAGCATGTATCTTGTTCTTTAGCATTCAGCAAGATAGCATTTTCTGAACACACTAGTATTTTACTTTTTACTCCGTAACATTTGGTGTAGTATTACACAGTCCTATTGAGAAATAGGGAGTCCTTGAGTGCTGTCTGTTGTCCATTTTTTTTAACCATTTTTGAACAATATTCAGATACTACCATGAATGGCCAGAAGTACAAAATCCCTCTTTGTGTGGTACAGAAAGACAGAAAAAAAAAAATTATTAGGAGACTCCTTTTTACAGTACAGAATGAAATACTCTATCAGCACTGAATATCAACCAGTTAACTCAATACTTGTCAGTGAAAATGACATGCAAATTGGATCTTGTGATGAATAAATAATGAGTCTCATTGAAATCTTTTATGCTGTTCTCATAACACTGTGTCTGGGATGCATATTACATCACTTGGCTCAAATTTCGATAACCTGCTGCCTCAGGAATCAGATTGACCAAGGGGGAGCTCACCATTATCAGGTTACTAAGTACTGTCATTTTCACAGAAAGTGATGTGGTTTGCACAAATTTGAAATGCATTGTAACTGCCTAGAAGCCAGATTCCTGTCTTCAAATGCCTAGAACAATGGAAATGATAATTTGGTGTTGATTCGGCAAATGAAATTTTAGCTATAGAAAACCTGATTCCATGACTACATTAGAAATGCCTTAAAAGGCATGAATGGGGTGGGGTGGATAAAACAGACTATTAAATCAAATGCATTGGTACTTAAACTACAGGTGATTATGGTAAAGTTGATTAACGTTGTAAGTTTTAGTTTTCTTTTAAACTTCATCTTTCATACCTATGGATCAGCATTTCTTTCTTCAAAAGGGATAGTCAATCAAAGGGGAAAAACAGCACCTTCTGATGCCAGTGTGTGGTGATTTGGCAACAGCAAGGTCAGTGTGCCCTGCTCTCTGGGTTTGTCTCTATAAAGCCGCAGCACCCAGATGGCTCCTATATGCTCTGTTAGTCTGATTATAACTCCTGCTTCAAGGGAAATAGCATGAATTCAAAATTTAATACATGTTTCTGCAGTAATTATGGCCTTGATTAGTGAAGTCAGTGTTTTCTGTTTCAAAGGACAATTTCTTTCTCTGCATGTTTATTCATTTAATTTCAGGAAATCAAATAAAATGCAAAGATCTTAAGACTCCTTGATGTGATAGGGATCTGTAATGCCTGTGGTTTTGGTATGTGGTTGTCACTTTGCTTAAAATTTAAGGTTCAGGGAAAACAGCAGAAACAACATTGGAAAAATGAAGGAGGCATAAAAAATGGTTGAGTTTTTGGTAACAGAAGACATGGAACGCTCAGAATCGCCACTAAAATATTGTAAAACATAAACCAAAAGCCATATACTTTCAATTGAAACTTTGATATGCATTATCAATTGTGGGTGTTTAAAAATAGATATGTATATTTAAAAAACTAAAAATATTTTGTGTGTGTGAATTGAGCTGTTATGCCTGTTAGCAGACCAATCAGCCCTTTCGTGACCGATGGTAATTGCATTTAAGTTACCCTCTTCTTCAAACAGGGTTTGTTTAAATGTGTGTATTCTGTTGAAACAGAATGGATACAAGTCAGATTATAAGTCTTTATAAGAATGATTTGAGTGCATTTCAATAACTTTAATGAAATGGAAAGTTCTAACGTACATGGAATTTTTATTTCTCCTAAGTTGAAGACTCAGAAGAAAATTACCAGTTTGTATTGTATGTTTTTTCTTAACTTATAACATAGTATGATAAAAGTTAAGTTTAATACTGTGTAAAGAGCTGCTGTTTACTTTGCATACCCATTTGGTATTTGGCTAATGCTTCATGCAGCCAGGTGCATGTGGCTATTGTGAAAAGCCATGAGATGAGAACCTACAGATAAATGACCACATTTTCTATTTAAACCTTTTCTAGTGGTGTAAATAACTAAACTTCTTGGAACATCAGTTACATGATCTGTAAAATCAGGAATATAATATTTACCTTGTGCTAGGTCTGGATATACCTTGTGCTGGGTTTGGATATGGATATAGGTATGGATATAGCAAACACTTTTCAGTTGAGAAGAGTATCTAGTAGGTGTCTGGACTGTCACCAGCATTTTACTGAAGTCCTGCAGCATTTTAATAGTAGCGAACTTTTATCTGTCTGTTTAGAGGACTCAATTAGCATGACTGTGGCTATTTTAGACTAGTTGATGCAAGAAGAGATGCCAGTCAACAAAGAAGGCTTGCTCTCCTGTTCACCAGTGCTGAAAATGAAAAGACAGCTGAGGAAAAGCAATCTCCCATGATGATTCTCTAAACGGGGTTAGTTTTTGTGTACCCAATTGAAACCAAGTATATGGCTGTTGCTAATATCTCGTCTTCATCTCATGCTTCTGTCCTGTCTTTTTCTCCGCTTTCGGGTTCAGGAGGGTGCATTGCTTACATGACTGAAAGTGGAAGGGCTTTGTTACTCTCCTTCCACCACCCTGTTTTTCCTTTTAGCCAGATTTATGGTAAGGAAAATCAGTTCAGTAGCTGTAGTATCTCAAAGCTAAATTGTCAGATTTTTTATGAGAAGAGGAAGCACTGTTACCACCGAAGGGTGAATGTTAATCTCTTTCTCTTATTCTTCAAACCTGGCGGGCAATATTGTTGCAGCTGATTCCAAAATTTCTGATTATAACAAACCTTCTCTGGGAAAGACTGGGGCTGTTTTTGTTGTTCAGTGTTCGACTCATTTCCCTCCCTCCTAGAGAGAGAATACAAGGCAGAAAGTTTTGTTTTCAAAGCAAGATTTTCTGGCAGGCAAAAATATTTCATAAAATATTTAGACATCTTAACTAGCCCAAATTATTTTTTATAGAAACTTAAATCTTAGAAACTAAATCTTAAATCTTATAGAAACTATGGTTTGACAGATCCACCGTTAAAATGTTTTTTGGTGTCAGAAAATACAATATTTAAGAATCTGATTTAATTGACAGGTGATACATGGGGTTAGTGGCGGGGGGTGATCATTGACTTTAAAAAGACTTTAAAGGATTCATCTTGCATTTTCTTTGAATATTCCAAATGTGGACAATCATCAGCCTCTCATGGGGACACTATTTTAAACCAGAAATGATTGCACAAAATGAAGCTGCCAAATAAGAACCTTTTGGTCTGCTTACTTTTGTTTCTGGGACTGAGAAACTGAAGGGGAGAGCTAGTGGAGATGAGTTAGCAGGGGACCTGTATTAGAAACTTTCCCAGAGGGTGGTGCCTGTGGCTCAGTGAATAGGGTGCTGGCCCCGTATACCGAGGGTGGTGGGTTTAGGCCCAGCCCCAGCCAAACCGCAACAACAACAACAAAATAACTTTCCCAGAGAAGTGGGTGCATACTGGATCAGAGACCCACTTGACATACACTGGGAATTGAATATCTCTCATACGGTGTCATCCCATGGTATAAAATTGTGCAGAAAAACACAAGATTTTGTATCTGGAGAACATTAGAAACCATCTGCCTGTCTCCATCACTGCCTCTTTAGAATCTGAGGCCCACAGGTCCTAGGCATGCGATTAACTGAGAGTGGAGCCAGCAGGATATTGTAGCTCTTACCCTCCAGGTCTGATGCATTCATCACTATACACATTGTGTAATTTTTAAAAACTTGTTATGAAGGAAATTTTTAATTGCCCAATGGGACTTAAATTAGGCTAGTAACAGACTTCCATGTACCTGTCATTCAAATTTATCGCTAATTATGATTCTGCCCTTTTTATTTCATCCTAGGTTCTTTTCCTGATTAGTAACAGCAGACTTCCCCTTAAAATTGAGGTTTATTGTTGCCTTCCTCCCAGGACCCTCTTTTTCTAGCTTCAATTAGGGGTTTCATGATGTGTATTTTGTCATCCTAGTTCTCCAGCTTGATTTAAGCCTGAGTTCAAATGGAATATTAACTTTTTTAGATACCATGAGCTTAACACAGAGTAAAATGAGGGTGTATTTTTCTTTCCAATTTGGTTACTTTCCTCTGCTAACACTGCCCCACTGTTCAAAATAGGTTATCTCTATTTGTCTTCGCTGAACTTGAGATTGGTCTAGAAGTAGAGAATTAGTACAGAGTAATTTTTTCTACCTTTCAACTCTATAAGGAGCCACTGCGCAGCTCAAAAATCAGGAAAATTTTAGACATTAGCAGTGGACACATTAGCTGGAGTGTGTAATTGTTCCTTCTGTTACCTGTAAATTAGGAATGTGCTGGGATTTTAAAATACGCCACCACTGGAATCTCAAAGTTTCTTAAGAATATGACTTTTATTTCTTGCTATCTGGTGAATATTTGAACGGGGGACAATCTTAATGTAAAAAACAAGAAAGACTCCCCCAAATGAACATTTTCATAGGTAAAATAGCAAGAAAGGAGAAAATGTAGAGGTGGAAAATGGGCTGGTGCAGTGAAAGAAGGGCTGAATTTAAGTTGTCAAAGCAGCAGCCTGAAGCTTCTGGTTCTTGGACAGGATAATTTGTAGTCTTAGGTTCTCTTGCATTCTGCGGTATAATCTTCTCCATGGCTGTGCTGACTTCCATATTGTTCACAAAGGAAGATAAATAACCTCTCTGAATTCATTAGCTTTCATTTGCATGCACACAGAGCTGGTGGTAATGATAACCACCATTTATCAGGGCTTAGTGTGTGCTAGCAAAGTGTGCAGTATTTTGTTCCCTTCTATGAGTAGTTATTAACCCCATTTACAGATAAGATATGGAGAAGATAAACTGACTCTTATGGAATTGAAATAATTAGCCCGAGGATTCAGCATATACAGCAGAGAAAGTCTCATCCCAAACATGTGACTCCAGAGTTCCTGGACTTCCTATTCTACTATTTTTATATGTTAGCAAAACTGAAAGATCCAAATAGTATAAAATAAACACATATATTTTTCCACGGTACATTGCTTTGGGACCAATAGTCTTTACTTACAGTAACTTTAAATACAAGTAATCTGTACTTCCATGCATAACAGCTATTTTTATGGTTGCTAAAAATACAGATGGATCATATGAATACCTTTCAGCCCCCAGGAAGAAGCAGACATATACAATAACTATTACTGTGTATGAATTCCATATAAAATGCTGGAGAAGCACAAGTGCCAGACAAATTAATTCAGCCTGATGAGGGAAGAATCAAAGTGACAGAAAAGTAGTGGCACTAAATTAGCTCAACTCTTTTTCTTTTCTTTTTTGTTTTTTTTTTAAACAATACCATTTAATATTTGTGGCATTGATTTAGGTTTAGAGTCAACTTCAACTTGCATTTTTCTCCTCTGTGCCTCTCATGTGACAAGATCTTGCTAGATGCTTTTTTGTTTCTTAATGTACTTAGCACTTTGTAGATATTGAGGATAAAATAGTAAAGAAAATAGACCAACACCTGTTCTCTTGGAATTTATTTCCTAACTGTCATGATAACTCCAGGGTTTTATTTTTATTTTTTTATTTTACGAAGAAATTTTAATGAACTCCTTTCGAATTACTCTGCACGTAGTAAGACTGAGTTTCAGAGTAAAAAGTAGTCTGGTTAAGACGTTAAATGAGTAGTGACACGTGTGTAGGCTCTGGTTGGCTTTGGCAACCTCCTAGAGACCCGTGGCTAGATGGTCTTTCTCTTTTGCATACCCCTGTCCCAGGAGAGGTACAGGCACTAAGATCTGAATATTCCGAGCATGAATGTCACTTTGCCCTGCAGGGGATATCATTTCCAGGGTGTCTTTGCCCTGCACGTACCACATTTAAAGGAGAGGTTTATGCATATATTTTTGAGGTTGACTTGACTAGATTTGCCTCAAATTCCTATCCACTTCCCTATGTCCTCAGAAATGCATGGTATTTCTCGAAAGCATGTAAAAATAATTATCTGTAATCACCTGAGATTGAAGCATTTGGTTTGTCTGTGAATTTTGTATTGCTGCATCATTGCTCAGTGGTCACATTAGCTTATTAGGGTATTATTGACAGGCCAGACATTCCTAATGGCTTTACATGGGAAAGAAAGCATGAGTGTGCATGGGAGAGGGTGCTTTGCAATTCAGATGAAGTTATTATTCCTGCACATTTTGTTAAAAATACAGAATGGCTTAAACTAATTAGCAACATTGTGATGCCGAAGAGTGTATGTCTAAACACTCATTTTTGGAGCTATAAACTATACATGTTTAGTGTGGATTGTAAATACGGGTTTTCCTGTTTCTGTACAAAAGGGATGTTTTTTCCCTATTTAAATGGAAAAGGGCTGTTTGTTCCCTGACTCAGCATCTAAAATCCATGAGGCCAGATATGATTGATTTCTTAAAATTATTCAAAGGCAAAAAGGTTCATAAACTCTGCATTATATAACCGTCCTAACATGGTAGCACTTTGTAAAAAGAAATGTTTACTCTTTCTGCAGAGAAATTTGTAAATATTCGTAGTAAATAAACTGCAAACTGCCTCATGTCAGTTCAAGTAGACTTTTTTGTAGTTTTGTTGAGATATAATTCATTGTATAAAATTGGTACATTTAATGTGTGCAGTTTATTGGATTTGAGTATAATCAAAGAGTTTATCTATCATCTTAATTCCACATTTTTGAAATTTAGCTAGGAATTTTGGACCTGTAGCTACCTTTTTTCAAAGATGTAGGTATTTGTTTTCAAGTTTAACAGAATGTGTAGGGAAAATTTTTGACATTGAACCATGTGGGTCGTGAACCTGGTTAAGATCTTAGTGAAACCCTACCTGAGCGGTTTCACTGGCTCCTTTAATCTGCTTAGCTGTCTTGTTTACTGTTTAACAAATTAGTAATAGAGTTTAGGTAAAACTCTTATTACTATAACCCCTTATTTAGGGTTTTGTAAGGGTCACAATACTTGGATCCTTAATTTGATTTTTCAAAACTGATAAATTAGAGGGCCTACATAAATGCCATTTTCTGGAATAAGCATCTTATGTCAGCATTTGAGTGCTCTCTTAGGGGTGTGTGTGGTACATGACGTAGCCTTTGATGTTTGCATGAGTGACAGTGGTTTACAGTGTGCATATGAATCTGAGCATTTCTTATTTTTCCCATCTATTTGCCTGTCAGTGTTTTACGTTTATCTTACCAATGCAGCAATGATTAGGTTATATTTAAAATATAAAAGTGGCATGGATTTTTCTTTGACCAGAAGTTTAAAGTGCTTGTAAAATCCTAGTTTCTGTCCCATTACTTATTTGAAAAAAAAGAAACATAGTTTTAGGCAAACTAAACATTTAAGTAAGAGACTGAATTTGGAATAAATCTTTTATCCCTTTAAAGAAGTAGTCATCCTAAAACATACCCAGCTTATTACTTCCTCAAGGTAAATTCACTCCTGAGCAACTTTAAAGAAGCATTAACATAAAGTTAATGGTGGGAGAATGATTCTATAAAAATTTAATATACTATTAAGACATTGGCTGATTTACATCAGATTTATATAAAGGTTGTTTGAACCTGTACCTTGTGTCCAGCTGGTAGCCTTTTTCTGGATTAATTATGTGAAAGCCTCTGAAAAATGTTAGACATTTGAGAGAAGTTGTGATTTCAGAGATAAAGGGAGACATGCTGTGCAAAGCATGACCCTGTGGCGTAATGACACATACCCTGCAGTTCCAATCAGGAGGTGCAGGTTCTCACACGGGTTTGCCGCTACCTACCTGTGTAATTGTGGACAAGTCATTTAACCTCTCCAGGAGTTTTTCCTTGTATGGTCTTTCCTGAGGATAATTCAAGGTCCGAATTATATCATTCTATTTTAATCCAAATTTTTTGAAAGGGTTATACAACTAATTTTTTGATGAAATAATGTTCTTGACTTTGAAATTAGATTAGAAAGAAAGCTTTCCTGTGCAGTTATTAAGTTCCTTATTCATTCTCAGCAGCACAAATTAGGCCCAGAGTGCTTTTAATTTTTTTTGTGTGTGCGTGTGGACCAACTATTTAGTGCAAACTGTAGTTTGGCTATACCTTTTATGTTTCATTAGCATAAATCTGTTTGGATTTAAAATATCACATTCCACCTTTTTTCCATCATTAAGTTAATCTTTTTTATTATCTTTAAAACTTAAATACAGTGAACAATTAATTATCGAAGGTGGAGTCTCATGAGTCAGGCTTGCTTTATAATTCTTACGGTAGACTGAAATAGGGAATGATGCCATTGTTATACTAGCTATGCTATTATCTTAATGTATGTAATCAGAAACTGACAGATTGCTTGTTCAATGCAAGAAAAAAATTCTGTGTTTTCCTTAAATACTGAAATTAATTTCCCATTCTCTACAGAGGAATTTTAAAAAGACCTGAAGAAATATTATAAAGTATCAAACTCAGGCTATTTTTCCTTGATCTTAGAGGTCTGGGTACGTTCTCTGTAAAGGGCTAGATAGTAAATGTTTCAGCCCGGAGGGCCTTAAGAACTCTGGCATAAAGTCTCAGCTCTGCGATTTGAATGGCAGACAAATGGGTGTGGCTGTGTTCTGGGCTGTAGTTTGCTGACTCCTGAGCTTTCTAGTAATTTAGCTGGCAAACTCATGGATATAAGTAATCTCTGAAAAGATTAACTTCAGGACAATGTATTTGTAAAAATATGAATATTCCATTCATACAAGTTGCATTTATTTTACAAAGGGGTTTATGTTCATTGGTTTTTTTAAATCTGGATTTTAACACTTTTGTCATAAGAATATATTTTTAAATTTTTTTTTGAGTTTTACAGTTGAAGCCAATACTACTTATACTCAACAAGTATAATCACTAGGGTTTTTTGTTTGTTTTTTTTTTTCTTTGAGACAGAGTCTCAAGCCTTTGCCCTGGGTAGAGTGCTGTGGCGTCACAGCTCACAGCAATCTCAAACTCTTGGGCTCAAGTGATTCTCTTGCCTCAGCCTCCCAAGTAGCTGGGACTACAGGCGCCCTCTACAACTCCTGGCTGTCTTTTTGTTGCGGTCGTCATTGCGGGTCCAGGCTGGGTTCGAACCCACCCCTCCCCCCACTCAGTACATGTGGCCGGGGCTGTAACCATTGTGCTATGGGCTCTGAGCCCATCACTAGGTTTTTATTCTGTTTCCTGCTTGACGTCAGACCACCTGAGCACATTGAGGAGGTTAGCTCTGATCCTACTTTGTGTTGCTAGCATCTTCTTTACTCTAACATTTTGAAAAGGAAGTCTAAAGTTAGCATTATGGCTATTATTTGGATACTGAATTCAAAGTAATCAGGCAAAGTAAACTTTGGTAACAATTACCCTGTAAAAGAAGCCTAAGTAAGCAGAAGGTGATTTCCAAGAATAACCACCTCTAGAAGTTCACAGCAGCTGTAAAAATATCTTCAGTTGTAATTTAGCTTGTAGTATGAGTCCTGGAGTTTTTTTCTTTTTCTTCCTCTTTTTCCCTCTGCTCCCCATGTTACTAGATATATTGAACATATTTATATGTTGTTGTTGTTGTTGTTGTTGGTACAAAGGCCAAGTACTTCTATCACAGAGGAGAGCTGCCACTGGGAAAAAAAAATAGAAATAAAGCTTGTACCAGTTACCAGTTTAGTATTTTTTTTTTTCCTTGACCAGAGATGGTGCTAGTGGAATAGTGAATGGTGTTTTTTTTTTTTTTTTTTTTTTTTGCAGTTTTTGGCCGGGTTGGGTTTGAACCCACCTCGGGCATATGGGGCCAGTGCCCTACTGGGAGCCACAGGTGCTGCCGGGACGGTGTTTCTTTCAGTGTTTGCCTTCCGGGTAAATACAACGTGAATGACTTTGGTGGTGATTATTTGTCTTCTTAAGTTTTGTGATATTTTGTGAAGTTTTGTGTATTGGTGGTCACCGTGTTACATCTCTTACCATGCCTCTGAAAATAGGTCATTTTGTTTTGTCCAGGTATTTGGCAGTTGAACAGCATTAGAATTACTGGTTCTGAAATAAGAAAATGCAAGATATAGAAGCCTGTAAAAGTCATTATTAATTGGCTTTTTTCCCTGTTTCTCAAACTTATCAGTCTAAAACTCAAATCCTAAATATTCTATAAATACATCTAATAAGTATTTAATTGGTCTTTAACAATGTATCTAAATATCTGGCCCTTTTCAGAGTTACTTCAATGTGTATTTTTCATTCTGCTTTTTCCAATGTATAATATTTTCTTCCCTTTCTTAACCAGGCAGCTGGTGGCACGAGGGGATATGACACCTGCTGCTTTAATAGTGGTGGAACCTGGGAATCTTGATTTTTCACCTCTTTGCCCAAATCAACCATTTTTGGGAGATTAAATAAGCTAGTCTGTAAAAACCTCTTGAGCACATACCACATAGTAAGTGTTCAACATGAGCCATTTTTATCTATTTTAAAATGCTTACCTGCTCTGCAGGTGGGCTGATTTACAAATATGTGCTCCTTTACCTGTCCCTGCTAATAACTTTTTTTTTGAAGTCTGAATTCATTAGCGAGATTGCAATAAACATGAATACTGTACTGTTGTGTAACACTGCAGAGATATACCAGTCTAATTTTGCTCTCAACGATGTTAAATTTTGTTGTTCACTATAACAATGAACTAGGAAATAGCTGGAGTTTTTAACAGATACTTAAAAATGAGATTTTAACAGATGTTTTAAAGAAGTAATTTAAATTTTTTTTCCCTGGGACCACATTCTCAACTCACAGAAGTATGCAATATCATAAAAGTTTTTCAGAAATCCCACAATTACATCCTTCTTAAGGAACTGACAGTTGCTGTTTAAAGAATATTCTGTCTCAGATATCAGTGACTTCTTATGTTTGTATAGGGCAGTATTTTTTACAAATCTTCTAAACACTCTGCTCACTTCCTAAAGATCCCCAGGAAGTAAAGTGGGTATTTTAAGGCCCTTCATCTAGAGCTGGGGATGCCCAGAGACATTATGTAATTTTCTTACTATCCTCTTATTCAGGTGAACTTGGAAGTCAGATTATTCAAAATCTTACTGTCTCTTCTCGCTCCTTCTACTTTTGCTCTTTTTTCATTAATTCCTTAAAATGCTGTATCTTTTTTTTTCTTCATTGACTTAAAAATAAGGATAAGGAACTTGACCTGGCTTCATAGTTTGCATACCTTTAAAACACTTTGAAATTATTTCTACAGTAAAGGACAGTCCTTATTTGCCAAAAGAGCCTTAAATGCTTTACTATTGTTTTTTATACTCGAATACACTACCAGCTCCGAGGAAATAAAAACCAAATTATTAATAAAACTTAGGGACACCATAAATTATGGACGTTAAACAGAGCTGGCTCATCTCTCAGTGTAGGAACAGACTACGCAGATCAGAAGTGGCGATGTGATGTTGTCAGATTCTGCAGCATCTAACACTTTCTGTAGCTGCCACTGGTCTGTCTTGGGTCGTTTTTCTTTGGTTCATTCTTTCAGTCAGTTGCTCAATCATTCATGTACTCATTCACTCACGCAGAATGTCTTCTCTGGGCCAGGTGCTGGTCTGGCTGCTGTGGGGAGCGTAAATCAGTGAGCAATCCAGACAGCTCCCTGCCCTTAAGGAGCTGGTGTTCTTATGGGAGCAGTGAGACTCTTTTCTGTAAAAGAGTGATAAGATTAAGACTGTATGCTTTTAGTGTCGCTTTGAGCCTTAACAACTTTGTACTTGACCTTTATAATATGTGATATCTTTTATGTATGGTGCAAGTTGTAAGACTGGAGAGCTTTGAGGAAGAAAGGATTAATGAGGCCTGGAGAACTTGGGGCAGTCTGACAGAGGAACTAGAATTTAAACTGGAGGTGAGGAACATCATTTAAAATACTGGCAGCATTAGGTACATGGGCTTGAAACTGGTTTGAATCTGTACTATTGAGAATGATACCACTAAGGGGATTTTGAAGTTTCTAACAGTAAAGACATTGATAGGACTTAGGAGATTTCAAAATTTAGATAAAGATGTACCAAATCTTGGATAGCTCTGAATAAGTAGGCTGAGGACATTGGAATCTAAATGTTCTTGTTTAGGGAATTATTATAGATTTTTGATTTATAGTTTGTGGTTAAAAATATAAGCAGGCTAGGCATTGTGGCTCATGCCTGTAATCCTAGCGCTCTGGGGGGTTAAGGCCAAAGGATTGCTTGAGCTCAAGTGTTCAAGACCACCCTGAGCAAGAGCAAGACCCTCTATCTACCAAAAATAGAAGAAAATAGCTGGGTGTGGTAGTACGTGTCTGTAGTCCCAGCTGCTTGGGAGGCTGAAGCAGGAGGATCACTTGAGCCTAGGAGTTTATGGTGACAGTGACTTTTGATGAAACCACTGAACTCTAGTCGGATGATAGAGACACTTGTCTTAAGAAAAGAAGTATATCTGCTTGTATGTGTATGTGTGTGTGCGTGTGTAAATGAATGAGCCAGGCATGTGGTATGCACCTATAGTCCCATCTACTTGGGAGGCAGACGCAGAAGGGTCTGTTGAGCCCAGGAGTTCAAGGTTAGACTGGGCAACATAGTGAGAACATGTTTCTTTAAAAGGACTTCTTAAAAAATTTAAAAAATTAAAAAAAGACTGGCTAGAGTACAATTCTGTGAAAAACAGGGAAGGATGAAATGTCTAGCCCTTACTGTGCCTGAGTAGCTCTGCTTCCTTGTAACCTCTGTAGACATCACTTTCCTCACAGTGAATTAAACATGGAGGAGGAGTTGTTCTCCAGTACTCTGGATTCTACAAAGAGGGAGAATTTTGATGTCTGCATCTCTTGCAGCATTTACCAATCTGTAGTCCTGTGAGCCTTATCAATAGGAGTTAATGATTTTTTAGATCAAATATCCCTGAGGTCAGAAGAGTGAGAGCAGTTTGAGGAACTAAAATTGAAGAATTGGGTACAAAGTAGGTACCCTGGAGTTTAGAGTGGGTTGGGACATTGAACTCTGGACTCATAATTAAAGGAGTCGGCTTTGGGTCCGGGTTCCTCTTCTCCTTAGCTGTGAGATTCTGATAACACATCTTGTCTTTCTGAGTTTGACCTGCTTTTCTGTAAAATACTAGTTTGCAAAGTTTGCAACATTTTAGAAAGAACTACTTGAAATAATGCATGTAAATGCACCCTGTAAAATGTTTAATCAACGTTCATAATCTTTGTTGCCACTATTCATAAGTTATTTCCTCCACCTCTCAAGGTGAAATAGATTATTTTCTAGATATCGCTGCCTTTACAAGATGCCCAAGACCTTACCTGGGAGGAATACGAGAAATTAATGGGTATTTGAGTTTGTTAGACTCAATTATGCACAATTACCTTTCTTCATAATTTCTGGTCTCGCAGAGAAAAATATAATGGAGCTTAATTTGCACTCTTTTTACTATATCTTTTGGATGACCTGAATTTGTTTAGATTGTTGAAACAACAAGACTTGTGGGTTTACTTGTGATATGGTACAGAATAGAACAAAAATGAATTAAGAGTTATGAACCTTGCTATAAAATTTCTGGTGTGCTTAATTTAGGAGTTATTATGGAAACCTTTTCAAGAATAGAATTTCCTGATTTAAGAGGTAATTTTGAATTAGAATGTAACTAAAGATGCCAGTGCATCCTGTAATTTTTATTATTTCAGGTAATCAAATTTTAGAACATAGTGTTGAGGATCTTTCAGCTTTTGTTTTCGTTCGTGTTTGACCTGCCCATGGCATGAATTGCATGTGTTTTCAGCACACCTGGACGTTGCTGGTGTTTACTGCTGTGCTGAATGTGCCTTGGAGAGTGCCACTCAGGGCACAGGGCAGCTGGTACATTAGAACTTGGAAACATTTACATAAGGAATAAGCTGCTAGAGGTTCCAGTCGGTTAACCAATCCCTTCCACTTCCCCAATCTAAATTTACTGAGTGCCAGTCATGTACTTGGCAAAAACTTTTTGCTTGTCTCTCTGCAGGGTTCTGAGGACCATGAGCCAGTCAAAAAATGACTGACAGTTCAGTCAGGGAGAGTTTGCTAAACCACAACTGTTAAAGCAGACAGAATTCCCATTAGATGAACGGTTTTTGGACAGAATCCAATAGTAAGAATCTATTAAAACAAGTTTATCTAATCTTATGAGTTAACTTGAAAAGAAGTGGATATAAACTGCAAAATGTTTGCATGTGTAAGTTTAGTTTATTTAATTTTATATAATTAGGACATGGCAATGATTAGTGCTAATTGGAGCTGTGTTGGGCTGAAAGAATTATTCAAATATGTTTTGAAGACTCATGAGAGATCTGTAGTAAACCTTACTTCTACAGTTTTCTTTACTGATAATGGTAAAAATCAAAGATATACATGTTAATTAAAAAAGGTTTTAGCCCAGTCTGAAATAATTTGAAAGATAGTACTTTAATGATAGCTATAAAGGCTAGGCATGCTTAAAAAGATTACTGAGGATTGTTTTAATAGGCCTCGAGATAGGTAAATGAGAAATTCTTTCAGTTGAAGTAAGATCAAACTTTTGGGTTGTACTGAAGGCCTATTGAAATGGATAAAAGTACTGCAGTGTATGAATGGGTTTCACAGTTCAAGTGCTTTTCTGTTTAGAATCTTTCTCTGAAGTTGTGAACTTTCTGAACATTTCAGTTCCCATATATGATCTTTAAAAGTTAGTAAATGATTAAAATTTGGTTTCAAATCTCATATTAAACAGGGAAAGAAATTAGATTAGATCTAAACTGAGATTTTTATCTGTTTAAATTGGTAGCCACCACCAATGGACTCCAAAAATTGCACATTGCCAAATTGCTTCTGGCAACAAGACATTTTGAGAAACTGTTCGAAGAAAGCCTGGCTAAACTGAAAATGCTTTAGTATTTAGATTGGTTTGGTTTTTTTTAAACTGGGTTATCACCAAATGGCAGCTACATGAACAGTTTTTTTCTCTGCATAACATGAAAGATACAATGAATTTATTACATACAAAGTAAGTATAATTTGAAGGTCACCCTTTCGATGATTGATTCCAGCTGATAAAGGTATTTAAGAAATTCATGTTTGAGGGAAATTATTAATTTCTGCTGTAAGAAAGTTACCCCATGTATTTATAATACATACATACTACAATCTAGGTTCAGTATTTTACTTTTCAAAAATTCACTTTTGGAGCAATAAGACCCGTAGTCCTGAAAGAGGACTTTTCATTAAAAGTCAAATTACAGTTTTCATTTTTTCTTACATCATTCAGCCCCAGATTCAATTTTTATTTTTAAGATGTTTTCGAATAACTAGCCTTAAGGTTCTGTTTATTGCTACTTCGCCACTTCTTACATATCTTCCTCTGTTAAAAATAGCAAACCAAGTAGTCCAGATCACCAATGTTTGGGAGCTGTTTTTCTGCAGTAGGTTCTAGTAACCATAACTCTGTTGCCTACTCCGATGTACTTGAAAAATTGGCAAGTCTGTTCCTTTATTCTGTATTCTTTTAAGTGAAGGTGAGGAAATAGGGGATGATCCCGCTGCTTCCTCAGTAAACCCAGAATGTCTTACTCGGCCCGGTCCTCACCATTCTAGTTCTATTTGATTCTGCCCTGGATGACTAATAGTTATACACAAGTGCCATAGTGTAGTCTGGGGGCTTTCTAAATACTTGAAATCACTGAATATTGAAAGAAGAATTATAAAATTGATAGATGACTTCCACCGACAGAACTTTCTCTCAAAAACTCTAACTTCTGCCTCAGTTAACCCTTCAAGAAAATCAATGTCATTTTATAAATCAGTGCGTCATTTTGAGAAAAAAGACAGTCTCCTGCAATATGTCTAGATAAATGGCTGCATTTTTTTTTTCCTGTGGGAAAGAGTAAATAGTTTGTGTATGTGGCATTGGGTTTCCTCTTTATGTCTAATGTAAGGTGTTAGATAATAACATTAAAGCATATTCCCATATAAAGCCTCGCAACAGTGAAGTTATACTCTTATTAGTGAACATCTATAAGGTGTGTATGTATATTACATTTTGTGTGTATGTTTGTTAAATTTTGTTTGTGCGTGTGGGATCTTTTTTCTTTTTTGGTGTCTTTTTTTTAAATAGGAGAACTCCCACACTCATTCCATAGCTGTCCTTTATGATATCTGTAGAGAAGATGGCTGTATCCTAACCCTCCCCACTGAGTGAAGTCCCGTTATAATTTCTCTTTATATTTCCAAAATGCTGGGCTCGCATACGTAACTCATTAATGAGACTGGGAGGCATCTCATAATGGCTGGGTTAGAGTACTAAAGCCACACATAGTTAAAGAGAGTGTTGCAGCTTAATCCATTGGCGCAGGAAATGCATTTGCAATGCAGTTGTCCGGTAGAGGGGAGATGGATGTAAAAAAGTTTTTTTCCCAAATTCAGTTCATTTTGAACTCATTGAATTTTATTTTACTCCTCATTTGGTGTATTCCTGAAGTACAGAGAAGGGATTTTAATACAAACCTAAGTGTTTTGATAGTTAAGAGAGTGTCTTCTTTACTTTTCTTTAAAACACGTTTTGTTTCCTAGATCGCAAAGGATATTTTCTTCATAAAGGCTGGATTGTTTTGTGCCTAACCTGATTTGACCATAGCCCACTGCCTGATGGGAAGCATTCAACTTCTTATTTTAAGCTAAACAAGATTACCCTGAAGGCTGGCATTTAGGGGTTTGCTTTTACCCTAATGAGTTAGGGGCTGTGGCACACCCCTTGCAGTTCCACTAATTGAACTCTATGGGAACTTCAGTTTCTAATGGTTACCTCTAGAAGGGGTTTGCCACCGATACGCAAGAAATTGCTAACTGCTTAATTTCCCCATTTTAGCTTAATAAGTAAGAATGAGTCACCATGCCAACCGAAACAACATAGCAATGGGTTTAGAAGCATCCTTCCTTGTTGTTTGCTTCCCGTGCAAGGGTTTATAGTGTGCTACAAATGCTGTAGCATGTCTGACAATAGCCAAATAGTATTTGAAATCAATATGTCATTGCGTACAGTACATAAACCACCTGTGGCAAAATAACCTGAATTTGACTTCATTTTATTATTTAAAAAATTAATTTGGAAATTAGTTAAAATGTTATATGCTTACGTTGGTATTAAATTTTCATTGTTTTTTTTTTTTTTTTTTACTTTCTAGGATCTTTCAGATAGAAATATATCAAATCCCATCTATTTTGTTTCATCTGATTTCCAAGAGCTTTTATTTTACTGGGTTAACAATCGTTTTGGTTTTTTTTTCCTACTCCTTGAGCCACAGGCACTGCCCAACAATGATTTTTTAAATATACTTTATTGCTTAAAACAGTTTTAGGTTTGCAGAAAAATCCAAAACTTAAGACAGAGGTTCCGTATACTTTACACCAAGTTTTCTCATTACTAACATCTTGCATTAGAATTATTCATTTGTGGCATTTAATCAACCAGTGCTGATTCACGTCACTCCATAATGGATTCTGTGATTTATCTAGTTTTTGCTTATTATCCTTTTTCTGTTCCAGGATACTATCAGGATAGTGCTTATTTGTTTTTGGTCCTGGTTTCTTAGGCTCCTGGTTGTGACAGTTTCTCAGAATTTGTTTTAATGATCTTGATAATTTTCAGAATCCCCAGTTAGATATATTGTGGAATGTCTCTCCATTGGAATTGGTCTGATTATTAATAATTTTTTAAATTGATTAAGCTGGAATTATGGATTTTGAGAGAAAGAACAGAAATGTAAAATGACATTTTCATCACTTCATCATAAAGGTAGGGGTATCCACGTGACTTGTTAGCGCTGATGCTGATGATCAGCTGAGAGATAGTTTCAGGTTTCCCCCCTGTGAGGTCACTCATCCACGTGCCTTCCCGCCCTGGTCACACTGAGTTATTCAGAAGGAAGTGCCTATGCATGGACCACCATTAAAGAGTGGGGATTATGGTCCTCATTTTTTGAGGGCGGAGAATAGATATAAATCATTTAGAATTCTTCTGCGATGATGTATCTTATTTATTGTATTATCAATATGGACTCATAAATGTTTGTTTCATACTTTGGGTTATAATCCAATACTGGATTGTTTTGTTTTGTTTTTTACAATCCAATACTAGATTTGTTTTATTTTTTGTTTTTCTTTGATGCTCAAATTGTTCCATGTTCATAATAGTCAGAGATTTTACCACTCCTTTGGCAGTGTTGGATAGATGTTCCAGTAAGGACCCAAGTAAACTTAACCATTCAACATTTGGATTTAACAGACATCTACAGAACATTTTATGCTAACAAAACTGAATACACATTCTTCTCATCAGCTCACGGAACATACTACAAAATCGATCACATCTTAGGTCACAAGTCTAACTGCAGCAAATTAAAAAGAATAGAGATTATTCCTTGCATCTTCTCAGACCTTCATGGAATAAAAGTGTGGAACTCAGAAACAACAGGAATCTGCATCTTCATACAAAAACATGGAAGCTAAATAACCTTATGCTGAATGATAGCTGGGTTTTGGATGAGAGTAAGAAGGAAATTGACAATTTTTGGAACTAAACAGTAATGAAGACAGGAATTATCAGAACCTCTGGGATACTGCAAAGGCAGTCCTAAGAGAAAAATTTATAGCACTGCACACCTTCCTCAAGAGAACAGAAAGAGAAGTTAACAATTTAATGGGAACTTTCAAGCAGCTGGCAAAGGAAGAACATTCCAATCCCAAACCCAGGAGAAGAAAAGAAGTAACCAAAATTAGAGCAGAATTAAATGAAATTGAAAACAAAAGAACTATAGAATAGAAAAATAAATCAAAAAGTTGGTTTTTTGAAAAGGTCAATAAAAGATAAACTTTTGGCTAACCTAACCAGGAAAAAGTAAAATCCCTAATTTTATCAATCAGAAATGGTAATGACAAAATAAGAAGAGACTCAGAACTTAAAAAAATCCTTAATGACTATTACAAGAAACTTGATTCTCAGAAATAAAATCTGAAGGAAATTGACCAATACAAGGAAGCACATCACCTTCCAAGACTTAGCCAGACTGAAGTGGAAATGCTGAACAGGTCTATATATCACATTCTGAAATAGCATCAACTATACAAAATCTCCCTTAAAAGCCTGGGACCAGATGGATTCACATCAGAATTCTGCCAAACCTTTAAAGAGGAACTAGTTTTACTCAGCCTTTCCCAAAATATAGAAAAAGAAGGAATACTACCCAACACATTCTGTGAAGCAAACATCACCTTGATCCCCAAACCCCAGAAAAGGACCCAACAAGAAAAGAAAATTATAGACTAATATCACTAACTAATATTGATGCAAAAATATTCAACAAGATCCTAACAGAATCCAGCAACACATCAAACAAATTATACACCATGACCAAATTGGTTTTATCCCAGAGTCTCAAGACTGGTTCAATATACATAAATCTATAAGCATAATACATCACATAAATAAATTAAAAAAGACTGATTCTCTCAATTGATGCAGAAAAGCTTTTGATAATATCCAGCATCCCTTCATGATCAGAACACTTAAGAAATTGATATCCAAGAGACTCTTCTTAAACTGATAGAGGCCATCTACAGCAAACCCACAGGCAATATTGTATTGAATGGAGTTAAATTTAAATCATTTTCACTCAGATTGGGAACCAGGCAAGGTTCCCCAATGTCTCCAGTGCTCTTTAACATTGTAATGGAAGTTTTAGCCATGGCAGTTAGGGAAGAAAAGGCAATCAAGGGTATCTCTATTGGGTCAGAGAGATCAAACTTTCACTCTTCGTAGATGATATGATTGTGTATGTGGAAAATACCAGGGATTCTACTACAGAATTCTTAGAAGTGATCAAGGAATACAACAGCATCTCAGGTTGCAAAATCAACACTCATGAATCTGTAGCCTTTGTATATACCAACAATTGTCAAGGTGTAAAAACAGTCAAGGACTTTATTCTGTTCACAGTAGTGCCAAAGAAAATGAAATATTTGGGCGTTTACCTAACAAAGGACGTGAAAGATTTCTATAAAGAACTATGAAACTCTAAGAAAAGAAATAGCTGAAGATGTTAACAAATGGAAAAACATACCATGCTCATGGCTGGGAAGAATCAACATTGTTAATAAAATGTCCATACTACCCAAAGCAATATACAATTTTAATGCAATCCTGATTAAAGCTCCACTGTCATACTTCAAAGATCTCAAAAAAATAATACATCATTTTATATGGAATCAGAAAAAACCTTGAATAACCAAGACATTATCAGAAATAAAAACAAAGTAGGAGGAATTATGCTACCAGACCTCAGATTATAATATAAATCAATAGTGATCAAAGCAGCATGGTATTGGCACACAGAGAGCTAGGTGTATGGAACAGAATAGAGAATCAAGAGATGAGCCCAGCTACTTACCATTATTTGATCTTTGTCAAGCCAATTAAAAATATTCAGTGGGGAAAAGATTCCCTATTTAACAAATGGTTTTGGGTGAACTGGCTGGCGATCCGTAGAAGATTGAAACTGGACCCATACCTCTCACCATTAACTAAGGTAGACTCTAACTGGATTAAAGATTTAAACTTTAGACATGAAACTATAAAAATACTACAACAAATTGCAGGGAAGACTCTTGAAGAAATCAGCCTGGGTGATTATTTTATGAGGAGGACCCAGCCCAGGCAATTGAAGCAACTATTAGTACCTGATCAAACTAAAAAGCTTCTGCATAGTCAAGAACACAATAAGTAAAGCAAGCAGACAGCTCTCAGAACGGGAGAAGGTATTTGAAGGTTATGTCTCCAATGAAGGTTTAATAACCAGAATCCACAGAGAACTCAAATGTATTAGCAAGAAAAGAATAAGTGATCTCATTTCAGGGTGGTCAAGGGACGTGAAAAGAAACTTCTCTAAAGAAGACAGGTGCATGGCCTACAGACACATGAAAAAAAATGCTCATCATCCTTAATCGTCAGAGAAATGCAAATCAAAACTACTTTGAGATATCATCTACCTCTAATGACATTAGCCCACAGCACAAAATCCCAAAACCAGAGATGTTGGCCTGGATCTGGAGAAAAGGGAAGACTTCTACATTGCTGGTGGGAATTCAAATGAATACGTTTCTTTTGGAAAGATGTTTGGAGAACACAGGATCGAATGCAGGTCTATTCGTAGATCTCTTAATTCCTCTGCTAGGTATGTATGCGGAAGACCAAAAATCACATTATAACAAAGTCATCTGTACCAGAATGTTTATTGCAACCCATTCATTATTGCTAAGTCATGGAAGAAGCACAAGTGCCCATCGATCCAAATGGAGTAATAAATTGTGGTATGTCTATACCATGGAATACTATGCAGCCTTAAAGAAAGATGGAGACTTTACCTCTTATATGTTTAAATGGATGGAGCTGAAACACATTATTCTTAAGAATGGCAGAGTATCTCAAGAATGGAAGAAAAAATATCCAATGTGCTTAGTCTTACTACACAACCAATTTATTACAGCTTTAATATGAAAGCTAATACCCAATTACAGCTCATGAAGAAGGGGAAAAGGGAGAGGGAGGAGAGTGTAGGGAGAAAGGGTGGAAGGAGAGTAACTGGTGGGACCACACCTATGGTGTATCTTACAAGGGTACATGTGAAATTTACTAGGTGTAGAATATAAATGTCTTAACACAATAACTAAGAAAGTGCGCCTGAAGGCTATGTTAACCAGTTTGATGAAAACATTTCAAATTGTATTTAAAACCAGCACATTGTACCCCATGATTGCGTCTGTGTACACAGCTATGATTTAATAAAAAAATTAAAAATTCTTTTAAAGTGTGGTTTAGTGAATAAAAAATCATCTTTCATTTTTTTCTTATTTTTTTGCTTTTCTAGATAAAATGGGTATTGTTACCCACTGGTATTAGAAATATGAATAAAAGTAATGAGGAATTTCAAACAGGCTGTTAGTTATGTTTGCATTTGAAAGAAGGGAAAAAACCCTCTTTGTTCATGGTGACCGTTTAATAACAAATTAATACAAATATGTCTGATTTCAAACTTTGGTTAAATATGTATTTAGATATACTAGTGGTTTCTGATAAAAGTTTGCACTTAATGGGAAATATACATACATTATATAATTTATGTATGTTTGACTAATATATATATTTGTATAATAATGACTGTTAGAGTCAACATAAATGAAAGAATTCTTTATAATATAAAATGATAAATATCTCATACTTTTTTAATGCCCTAATCTTTATTTCTCACAAAAACTAGATATTAACAGGTTCAATGGATGAGTATATCTTTTGAAACATCAAACATTAAATTTTTTTATTTTGTCACTAGTGAATGGAAATGTTTTTCCAATCTTGCATGGAGAGTAATTATTAAAGGAACCCATTTTTCTTTTAAAGGGAAACAGTATTACCCTGACAATTTGAGTCTGGCAAAACTTGATTAGAAAAAGTTTCTAGCACAAATTCATGTGATTAATTATACTTATAGCTGTGTGTTCTTTTTCATCACATGTTTGGAACGTCTGCTTTTATTATATTCATATTTTGGAATGAAGATCCAGTGAGAACTATTTTGGGAAAGAGGAAGGAACTAAGAGAAATCTTATATTATTGGTATAAGAAAAGCTTATGACTTCAGTGATGAATGGTGAATACAAAATAAAGCAATGGAATGCTAAGATTTTGTTATGTCTGGATAACCTTTTCTTTAAGGCTTATAACTTTCAGATTCTGATTTTTATCTGCTCTAGTACTACAACTACTACAACCCCCTATCGTTATCAGGGGCTTAATTTGGAATTAAATGAGCCTTATGCTTAAGTAATTTATTCTCATTAGTTTGCCAAAAAGCGAGTCTCATGGTGATTACAATACTCTAAGGCAGAGTGTTTACATTTTTCTTTCATTGAGACAAAAATATTCCTATTCAGTTTCATTTATGTCCCAGAAAATCTGAGATTAGAAGGCAATATTGAAGCTGCCATCACCAGCGGCAGCTTTTCTAGAACAGAGAGGAGAGGTGTTATAGTTGAATTTTGCTTTTTTTCTTGTTTTTATCATATTAGAGAGTCCTGTAGAAGAAAATAATATACCCTGGGGTTTCTATAAAGGCATTGCCACTAATTAATTTAACAAGGCCTTCTCATGAGTTTCTCCCTCATATTTCAGGTGATTTGGGGAAATATTTGGATGTTTTATGAATTTTACATTGTTCATAAAGCTGTATGTATGCTTTTTGTTTATTAATGTGTCAACTGTGAATCTTATATGCTTTACTGATTTCCACTCTGATTTTCTATAGCTGGCATTTTCAAAAAAAAAAACCCTCTAATAATTTTATAATTAAAATATTTTATCAGTAAAATGAATATTAAAAATAATTGCCTTTTTACAGTGAACTTTGAAGGAGATGAACATATTTGAACCTTAAGAAAAGTTAGACTTTCATAAAGTAGATCCTTATTTTGTGAACAAATAAGTGAATTAAAACAGAAAAATTCTGCCCTTTTGCTAACCAGCATGAAATGTATCTGTTAACTTTTTGTTTGTAAGGATCCAGTAGCTGTCTCATTTATAGTTCCACTTTTAGTATTAGGTTGTAGTCAAGAAAATATTTCTCTGGAAAATTTTACTTTCATGTATACTTTTTATGGAAAGAGAGAGAAGTGGGGGCAGAAAAGATGGTTAACACAAAGGTAAAAGGCCAAGTTTCTATATGTGGTGGTAACAAAGTTATTGAAAATGGTTCCTTGAGAGTTGAGTGCAATATTGTTGACTTTCTTATTCTTTTGAGACAATGTCTCCCTATGTTGACCAGGCTGGGCTTGAACTCTCGACTTAAGCCATCTTCCTGCCTCTCAGACTCCTATAGCTGGAAATACAGGTGTTCACCACTGCACCCAGACAGTATTGTTGACTTTTTGAGCCTTGTGTGAGGTATATTAGGATTTTAGCATAACAATATTTTAATGTGTGGGAGAAAAGTATAAACCAACTTTTAAAGGTTTGAGAGTCATAATTAAAGAATCATTTATATGAATTCCTTCAAATCTCAGGCTCTGTGTTACGCTCTTGGGATGCAGAGACGTCACTTATTCTTTTTTTTTTTTATATTTTATTGAATCATAATTCTGTACATTGGTGCAATCATAGGGCACGATTCATATACATTCAGAAATGTTTTGATCGTACTGTTACAGATAGCCTTCATGGCATTTTCTTGATCACTATATAAAGACATTGATACTCTACA
>CAUYON010044321.1:0-17859 GCA_963573935.1 Arctocebus calabarensis
ATATTTTCATTGAACTGGTTAACAGAGCCTTCATGGCATTTTCTTAGTTATTGTGTTAAGACATTTATATTCTACATTCAGTAAGTTTCACCTGTATGCTTCTAAGATGCACCCTAGGTGTGGTCCCACCAATTACCCTCCCTGCATCCATCCTCCCTCCCTCCCCTCCCAAGCCCCTTTCCCCATATTCTTGTGCTATAATTGTGCTAAAGTCCCCATATTCTTGTGCTAAATTAGTTTCATAGTAGGGATGAGTACACTGGATAATTGTTCTTCCATTCTTGAGAGACTTTGCTAAAAAGAATATGTTACAGCTTCATCCATGTAAACATGAAAAAGGTAAATTTCTCCATCTTTCTTTAAGGCTGCATAATATTCCCTGGTATACATGTACCATAATTTATTAATCCATTCTTGGGTCAATGGACACTTGGGCTTCTTCTATGACTTAGCAATTATGAATTGGGCTGCAATGAACATTCTGGTACAGATGTCTTTATTATGATGTGATTTTTGGTCTTCTGGATATATACCTAATAAAGGAATTATAGGATCAAATGTCAGGTCTATTTTTAGATCTCTAAGTATTCTCCAAACATCTTTTCAAAAGGAATGTATTAGTTTGTATTCCCACTAGCAATGTAGAAGTGTTCCCTTTTCTCCACATCCACACCAACACTTCTGGTTTGGGGATTTTGTTATGTGGGCTAATCTTACTAGAGTTAGGTGATATCTCAAAGTAGTTTTGATTTGCATTTCACTGATGATTAAGGATGGTGAGGATTTTTTCATGTGTCTGTAGGCCGGGTGCCTGTCTTCTTTAGAGAAGTTTCTCTTCAAGTCCTTTGCCCATCCTGAGATGGGATCACTTGTTGTTTTCTTGCTAATATGTTAGAGTTCTCTGTGGATTCTGGTTTTTAAACCTTTGTTGGAGGCATAACCTGTAAATATCTTCTCCTATTTTGAGGGCTGTCTGCTTGCTGTACTTACTGTATTCTTGGCTGTGCAAAAGCTTTTTAGTTTGATCAGGTCCCAGTAGTGTATTTTTGATGCTGCTTCCATTGCCTGGGGGATCCTCCTCATAAAATATTTTGCCCAGGCCGATTCCTTCAAGAGTTTTCCCTGCACTTTCTTCTAGAATTTTTATAGTTTCTTATAATATTCATTAAGGATTTTTTGAGTTTCTGAGGAGTCTGTTGTTATTTCGTCTTTACAATTTCTGATTGATGAAATTAGAAATTTTACTCTTTTTTTAAAAGTAAGTCTTAAGTTTAAATCTTTAATCCAGCGAGAGTCTGTCTTAGTTAATGGTGAAAGGTGTGGGTCCACTTTCAGTCTTCTATAGGTCTCCAGCCAGTTCACCCAGCACCATTTGCTAAATAGGGAATCTTTTCCCCACTGAATGTTTTTTTAATTGGCTTGTCAAAGATCAAATAACGGTAGGTAGTTGGGTTCATCTTTTGGTTCTCTATTCTGTTCCATACATCTACCTCTTTGTTTTTGTGCCAGTACCATGCTGTCTTGATCACTATCAACTTATAGTACAGTCTGAGTTCTGGTAGCATGATTCCTCCTGCTTTGTTTTTATTTCTGAGTAATATTTTGCCTATTTGAGGTTTTTTCTGATTCCATATAATACGATGTATTATTTTTGTGAGATCTTTAAAGTATGACATTGGAGCTTTAATAGGGATTGTATTAAAATTGTATATTGTTTTGTGTTGTATAGACATTTTGACAATGTTGATGAGCATGGTATATTTTTCCATTTGTTAACATATTCAGCTATTTCTTTTCTTAGAGTTTCATAGTTCTCTTTATAGAGATCTTTCACATCCTTTGTTAGGTAAACTCCCAAATATTTCATCTTCTTTGGCACTGTTGTGAACAAAAAAGAGTCCTTGACTGTTTTTTCAGCTTGGCTATTGTTCGTATACATAAAGGCTACAGATTATGAGTGTTGATTTTGATTTGTATGAGACACTGCTGTATTCCTTGATCACTTCTAAGAGTTTGGAAGTAGGATTTATGGTATTTTCCAGATATACAATCATATCATCTGTGAAGAGTGAAAGTTTAATCTCTTCTGACCTTATATGGATACCTTTGATCATCTTTTCTTTCCTAATTGCAATAGCTAAAACTTCCATTACAATGTTAAAGAGCAGTGGAGACAATGGGCAACCTTGTCTGTTTCCTGATCTAAATGGAAATGATTTCAATTTAACTCCATTCAGTATGATATTGGCTATGGGTTTGCTGTAGATGGCCTGTATCTTTTTAAGAAATGTCCCTTCTATACCAATTATCTTAAGTGTTCTGATCATGAAGGGATGCTGGATATTATCAAAAGCTTTTTCTGTATCAATTGAGAAAATCATATGGTCTTTGTTTCTTAATTTGTTTATGTGCTGAATTATATTTATAGATTTATGTATATTGAACCAGCCTTGAGACCCTGGATAAAACCCACTTGGTCATGGTGTGTAATTTGTTTGATGTGCTGCTGGATTCTGTTTGCTAGGATCTTGTTGAATATTTTTGCATCAATATTCATTAGCAACATTGGTCTATAATTTTCTTTTCTTGTTGGGTCTTTTCCTGGTTTAGGGATCAAGGTGATGTTTACTTCATAGAATGTGTTGGGTAGTATTCCTTTTTATTCTATATTTTGGAAAAGTTTGAGTAATATAGGTACTAGTTCCTCTTTAAAGGTTTGGTAGAATTCTGATGTGAAGCCTACTGGTCTGGGGCTTTTCTTTTTAGGGAGATTTTGTATAGTTGATGCTATTGCAGAACTTGATATAGGCCTATTCGAAATTTCCACTTGATTCTGGCTAAGTCTTGAAAGGTGGCGTCCTTCCAAGTATTGGTCAATTTCCTTCAGATTTTCATATTTGTGAGAATAAAGTTTCTTGTAATACTCATTAAGGATTTTTTGAATTTCTGAGGAGTCTGTTGTTATTTCATCTTTACCATTTCTGATTGATGAAATTAGAGATTTTAGTCTTTTTTTTTTCCTGGTTAGGTTAGCCAAAGGTTTACCTATTTCATTGACCTTTTCAAAAACCAACTTTTTGATTTATTAGTCTGTTGTATAATTCTTTTTTTTTCAATTTTATTTTATTCTGCTCTAATTTTGGCTATTTCTTTTCTTCTGCTAGGTGTGGGATTGAAATGTTTTTCCTTTTCCAATTGCTTGAGATGTCCCATTAAGTTGTTAATTTCCTCTCTTCCATTCTCTTGAGAAAGTCTTGCAGTCCTATAAATTTCCCTCTTAGGACTGCCTTTGCAGTGTCCCAGAGGTTCTGATAATTCTTGTCTTCATTATCATTTTGTTCCAAAAATTTGGTAATTTCCTTCTTAATCTCATCTATGACCCAGCTATCATTCAGCATAAGGTTATTTAGCTTCCATGTTTTTGTATGCAGATTCCTATTGTTACTGAGTTCCACTTTTATTTCATGATGGTCTGAGAAGACGTAAGGGATAATTTTTATTCTTTTAAATTTGCTGTGGTTAGATTTGTGATGGATATTAGGCTTTTTAATGTAAATATCCATGAGATCTTTAATTCACAGAACTCAAAATTCTTAATCGCTAATCAAATTTAATTTTATAATATGAACTTTATAGAGTATTTTTAACCACTTCATAAATATATTTTGAATAAATTGGTTTCAACATTGATAGACAATTGTAGTAGGTGCTTTAAGTGGAATAAAACTATTTTAAGAATTAAAGAATTTTCTTTTTCCAGCAAATTCTTTCCCTGCTTGTGTTTTGTTAAGAAAGGCATCTTTTTATATGTCTGAGTAGTACTCCATGGTATATATACACTACATTTGTTAATCCACTCATAAATTGACAAGCACTTGGGTTGATTCCACATATTTGCAATTATAAATTGTGCTATAATAAACATTCAAGTGTAGGTGTCTTTTTTTAGAATGACTTCTTTTCCTTTGAGTAGATATCTAGTAGTGAGACTACTGGATTATATACAGTACATTTTATAATATTTCTGATCACTAAATCTCATTTTCCTCATCATACTCCCATCACCAACACAAGTATACTTTCCACCACAAGCACATAAGCCCTTGTACTTGAACACATTTAAAAGATGCATTAATAGGACATGAAGTTAATGGAAAACTTGAAAACCACTCTATGTGTCTAATCAATACCATTTCCAAAAAAAGGATGCAGGGAGATAAATATTTGTCACTGAATTTTCTTTAAATTTGGAATAGGTGATAGACAGGTATGAAAACAATATAGGACTTTCACATGTGCAATAAGAGTCTTTTGGAAGAGCAAACAAGTTGTGTTTAGGGAGGCAAGTCAAATTAAGTTGATTTGAGTAGAAAACTTCCGCACAACATGAAAAAAGTGGATAAAGTAAGGGTAACTCAGCATAGAACAAAATGTTAAGATTTTGAGGTTTATTTGTCATAAAGAAAAAAGAAAACCTTCCAAAGAAATATGTAATATATAATATTAATAAATATTAATTAATAAATATAGTAAAATATAAATAAAAATATATATGTAATAAATAAGTAATATGCTTCAAGTTTCTTGAGGAAGGAATTAGAGATTACATGTACATTGTTGGATCTTGCCTAGCACTGTCTGACACGATGAGTGCTCAGTAGTGGTGTTGTGAAGTAAGTTGGTAAATCAGAAGAGCTCTGCAGGGTGGATAAGAGCAAAGACTCAAGAGCCTGGTTGCCTGGGTTTAAATTTGGGTTCCTCCACTTGGTAATTGTGCAATCTTGGGCAACTTCCCCATTTATACAGAAGAAATAATAAATGAGTGAATATATGTAGGGTGCTTAAAGCTGTGCTGAAACATTGTTATATTAAGTTTTATATTTCTTTTTTTGCAAATTAAGGTCCATTTTTATAAAACTCTAAAGGACCTTGGAAAATAAGTAGTAGGAAATTGATTCATTTTTTTCCCTTGGGGGAATTTGATTAAATCCTAATTAAAATTGAAGTTATTAAAATAGTCTATTGATCAAATATAGAATATAATTCATTCAAAAATATGATAAATTATTTTGGAAACTTCTTATGTAAGAGGCCAAAAAGATCATGTGTTATTAGCTTAAAGGTACTCTTATGAAATGTGCCTATAAAATGTATAGGTTATTGTTTGAATATATAATTAATTATACATAGGTTATATGTATGTGGGAACTAAGAGATTGCCTGGTTAGATAAGTTCATTTCCAGATAAGAAAATAATGAATCAGTGAAGGTAGCCAATATTTCAAGGACGTACAGTCACAAATCTGAACTAAGTTCAGGATCTTAAGTCAATGCATTTTTTTATTACAACAGACTGTCATTCAATTGCAGATTCTTTTTCTTAGCTAATATTCAGCTCTCTCAGAGGAAAATAAGTCTCATAAATATTATTTATTTTAAGCTCTATAAATCTTACTTTCTATCTTAGCATAATAATTTTTTAGTGGTATAAAAATTATAAATGTTTAATATAGTATTCAAGAAATATAGAATACCTCCAATCAACTGAAGCATTACAGTCCAAAACAGTCATTATTAATAGGAGATTAATACTTTTTCAATATCTTTCTAAAGATAAGTATAGATATAAAATAGATAATAAAATACATAAAATTGTTTTATATAAATGTAGCTAATGTGTATTTTAAAATGAAGTTATTAAATATATTTAAATTTAATTTGAATTTAACTTGGAAATTCAACTAATTAAAAACCAAAGAAAATTTTGAATAATAGTCTACCTTCTCAAAACTAGGTTTCTCCATTTCTTAATTTTCATTCATGTCTTAGTTGACTAAATTTCATTATTACATTATTGGGTGTTCTTGATTGCAAATAAAGACATTAACTAGGCATAAATTTGTTGGAAGGGTATAGAGTAATTCAGAGATTTACAGAGTGATTGGAAACCAGGTTCAGACAGGAAACAAAGATGTTGGAGCAGGGACAAGATGCTTCTGTATGATCAGCCGTCTCGGCAGTTAACCATTTGCCAGTTAGACACTTTGATCACTGACATGATTGTCATGCTGATAGACTTTGATCTCACTGTATATTTATTTCCATGCTTCTATATATTTATTTTTGTATAACAATATACCTCTTCTTTTATCCCAATGCTCATGCAAATATTGAAATGTCCTTATAGAGTCATGCCACTGAATCCTCACAACTGTGGATGGGAGATCTCTGCCAAACTTACCACACATGTCCATGGTGCCCTGTCAGGAAAGAGGGAAAGGGAGCAATCAATGCTTTGTGGGGTGTAGGAGAGACTGGGAGGGAACAGAGCCAATCTATCCAGGATTTCTTTAAAATAGGAAATAGGTTCAGGTGATAGATATACAATTTGGCAATTTTCCACCAAGATAATGAAGTTGCTTTGATTGAACATTCAAAATTTCAGTATTTTCTTGAGGATTGCTCTTTGTTTTATTATACTCTTAGTAAACTTTGGTCTGGTATTTTAAAATTCTTGTTTTGTACTTGCCCTTCAGGTTTTGAAGGTATGGCTCCATTATAATCTGTCATCAAACATGATACTAGTTCTTTTATCATATCTTCTCTATTCAAGGTGACTTGCTTTTTTTACTTCCTAAGTATTCTTTATCCTTGACAATCATGAAAGAATGAGAAAATGTTTTTCATGTTAGTATAATCAACATCTTTTTTCTTAAGTACAATGTACCCTTTCAATCTGCATATTTTATTTTTTCCCCTTTAATTTTAGTAAATATTCTCCACTGGAGGTGTGCACAGTTTTTTTGGTGTGGCATTGTTTTTAATGGAATTTTGTGAAATATTCTACATCAGAGTTTTATACACCAAGTGGGAACTATACTTTAAAAAATTATTCTATCCTAAAAGTTTATTATGGAAAATGTCAAATCATGCTGGTATTTCATTCTCTGTAGAGTTCCAGAAATTTTGTCAGTGTTAGGTTGAGGTATATACTTTACTGTCTTTCCTTCTGATTTTTCCCATTCTCTATTCATTACTTTCTATTTCCTTTCTTCCATTTTTGGAGATAGTATTGAACATTACCAAAATTTTGTCTTCCTCTAATTTCCTGGGAAATATGGATAAGTTTAAGAGCCTCAACCTACTGTTTTATATTTTTAACCTCCATTTTTGTTCAAATATAGCTCATAAGTTTTTTCTCTTTTCTTCATATCTGGTTTTTGCATACAAAATTTGAAATTTCGGGGCTATTACTATTCCTTTTAATTCCATGGAGTGATTGGGAAAGAATGTTTGTAATTTGTCTTGAGACCACTATTTTTACTAATAATTGTAGCTCTCCTCCCGAATTGTGTGTGTGCATTTCATTCACTTTATTATTACAGCCATAATTTAATTTTGCTTTATAATTAAAGGGTTTCAGTGCTCATACTCAGGTTTTGACCACCCCATTTTATTGTTAATAGATTATTGGGCCAGTTGCGATCTAACAGTAGGCCTGGTGTATCTCTAAGAATGCTTCTACTATGTATAGAAGGGCTTTCGTCTTTGTTTATATAATTGCTTGAAGTTGCCTTGAAAGTCTTTATTGAATGATTTTTTACAGAGATTTTTCTTCTATCCTATTCTCTGAAAATGCTTGCTTTCTACTTACTATTCAGCTTAGAGTTGATAGAGCAGAAGCCCTTTATAAAAACACCACCAGCATTCCATTGACCTACAAATTAGCCTCTTAAGTACTTTTTAGAATGCCAATAAATAGTTTTATGTTAGTATGTCTCAACATTTTGTCTAGATTATCTATCCTAGCAAATGTTGTAACCTGTTAGGGCATTTTAAATGAATTGTCATGCATATATTTAGTATAAAAATTAAGTGCATTTGGGAGTTTTAAATTCTCATTCATTTAAAAACTCTATTTATTGTGATAGCTTTTTTTTTTTTTTTGATACATCAGCTTGACTAGTTTACGGATCTCAGTTATTCAATCAAGCACACAAAACTACAGGGTTTTGTTATAAAATTTTCCAAATATGCTTAAGATCCCTAATCAGTTGACTTTGAACAAGGGAGATATGAGAGAGATTATCCTAGATAATCTGAGTGGGTCTCTGTTAATCAGTTGGAGGTAATAAAAATAGAGAATGTGTGTGGGGAGAGAGGGGAAAGAGAGAGAGAGAAAGAGAGAGAAAACACCGTCTTTATTGCCTGTGGACAACAGCTTTGATACGTGCCTAAGAAGTTCCACCTGGCTGTGTGTCTTCCCTTACTGACTGTCTATGGGTTTTGGAACTATGTAAATAGCTCCCACCATTGTATAAACTACTTTTTAAAAATAAATATCTGTATTTTTTAAATTAAATTTGCTTCTTGGGTTGATTCCTGACTGTATAATTATGTTTTCTTAAGAAGTTTTATAATAATATCATAAGATGAAGCAAGCTCTACAAAAATTTAAGTGAAAAGAAAAGTATTAAGACTATAGAATGCAGCTTGGTGCCTGTGGCTCAACGGGCTAAGGTGTCAGCCACGTACACCTGAGCTGGCGGGTTCGAATCCAGCCCAGGCCCGCCAAACAGCAATGACGGCTGCAACCAAAAAATGGCCGGGCGTTGTGGCGGGTGCCTGTAGACCTACCTACTTGGGAGGCAGAGGCAAGAGACTCACTTGAGCCAAGGAATTGGAGGTTGCTGTGAGCTGTGATGCCACAGCTCTCTATCCAGGGTGACAGCTTGAGGGTCTATCTCAAAAAAAAAAAAAAAAAAAAAGACTATAGAATGGCAACTTCTGAAGCAAAGTTTCAAAGTCTGTATGGTCTACTAATTAAATGACGTAGCAATTTTTAAAACTACTTCCTAAATAACAATATTGCACATAATCTTAACATTAAAGGATTTGGAGGAAGTATCTTGATTGTGTAATATACTAAGGTTCAAATCGTGCTTTGTGAATTCTAAGAGGAGCAGGGAATCTACTACTCTAGTTATAGGTGCTAGTTAGAGGCTACAGCTGCTGGACTTGAGCTGATAAGGCTCTAGGTCCTCTTCCTGATACTCCCAAGTGGTTCTTTATTTATTTAATTTACATGTAAGGCTTTGTATGACTTTGTTTGAAATCCATTGGTCTTCTTTAACACCATATACACACACACATTGATTATCTATATATGAAGAATTTTATATACAGTATATGATCAACATAAGGCCAACAAAATTTAAGTGAGCAGTCTAAACCTCATATTTAGCAGAGATGGAATTAGAACCCATATCTTCTGATTACAAACTCAGAGCACAACTTATGCATTTTCTAATACTGTTATTAAATTTAAGAGTAAATTTTTTGATGGGATCCATGTGTTGTTTACATATGTACATTAGAGATTTTAAATTTAATCACACAGGCAAAAAGGACACACAGATCCAAAATAGTATGTGAATGACACTGCATTATAATGCAGGAAATAAATCCTATTGCATTTGAGTAGAATTAAAAATCAGCATTGGGTATAAGGCTTTCTGGACAAATTTGAATTTGTACTGAGTCTTAATGTTTTACTAGCATTTTAATATTCAGTAATTAAGAGGCAAAGAACTGTGTACAGAATGCACTATAAAAACAGTGGAAGAAATTCATTCATATTTTCCCCTAACAAATATTAATTTAGTACCTACCAAGTTCCTGGCATGGAATACACACCAATGACGATTATAAAAAATAAAAATACCTGCCCTAAGAGGCTTACATTCTCAGTATGTGATTAGTATTTGCATTGCCATAACTGTTGGGTTAGAAAGTGGGAATGAAGAGCAAAGAGAGTAAAGAAAGAAAAATGGGTAGGGCTTAGATTCGGAGGGGTCTAGAAAACCAGGTTGTAGCACCTGAAATATGACCCTGGCAATGAGGTGGAGAAATGGAGATGAGCTGAAAGTAATTGCAGTCTTATAAAGGGGAAATGATCAGTAAATAAAGTGGGTCAAGTGGCATATTTAGTTTTCTGCTATAGCTGTAATGAATTTTCATAAACTCAGGGGCTTAAAGCAACACAAATTTATTATCTTGTGGCTTGACACATGAATCTCACAGGGCTAAAATCAAAGACAGGGCTGCCTTCCTTTCTGGAGGCCTTACGGGAAAATCTATTTCCTTATCATTTCTAACTTCTAGAGGTGGACTAGGATCAAACCCCTCCCCACCCCTGGTTATTATCTATGTAATTTTCAAGCAAGTTCCCATTGCTACTCACACATCACCAACATATAAGACCCAGAGTAGGAAATAAGAATTGAGAAATACAGGCTTAAAGCTAGGCACTGCCAACTTACACCTGCACAAAGCTAGTAGAAGCCTATGTGAAGTATTTTGCTGTAGTGGTGTTATATTAATAGGGTGAGAGGATTTGATTTTGAAGTTATTCACAGAAGTGTGCAGTACAGCCAACATATTGCCCCATTCAGGTCTATTCATGCCCTTCCTTAAGCCCAGTCTATTACACAAAGTCTTACTCTATTACACAAAGTCTTACTCCAGTCTTACTTCTTGTTGCTGTTAACCAGCAACAATATTTACAAGTATTTAGTGACAGAAGATTAGTAAAATAAACCACAGTCCTTATTGCTGTAGCTGGTCTTGAAGCTGATAACTGTATCTTATCATCTACCTCTTCCATCACTGACTCTGAGTATTCCTTACATTTGCATGGCATTTGAGCAAATAAGAGTTGCTGTTCTTGTGTGGCACCTGAACCTGCATCCCTAAATGTTGTAAAGTCTAAGTTGACTTGCCCTTTTTTTGTGCCTTGATTGTTCAGATAGCCCTCTCACCATTCTCTTTGGACATAGAAGAATCAGAGGTCATTGTGATGAAGCCCCTGAATGCCAAATGTACTCCTCCCGCCTCCCACAGTTTTAGCACCATCTGTGTGTCCTCATGGAAATCAGTTTCATAATTCCTTTCTTTGTCTGTTGATACAGTCAGGAATCCAGGTAATCCAAAATTTGAGAAACAAAAAAAATCAGGTAGAATATAAGATTGTAAGAACAGAAGAAAACAAATTCAGCAAGTTGGGTTGCAGGAAGTGATGGTAAGAGATTCCCAATTCTATTTATTCCTCTTGGCTCTGGACCATGAATTCTAGTCTTTTGCAACATAAAACTATGTATCAGGCATTGGCCAAGAGTAAGTTTCTGTCATGGAAAATGGAGCTCCACCCTTCTAGGGTTGTTCCTAAGAACAGGCCTTCATGAAGGTATTCTTTGTTCTATCATACAGGCTGCTTTGGGTGAAAGTATGTTATTTTTCTTGCGAAAAATAGATCCCATAGGCATATATCTACTGTCACAAATACTTTATTGGGAAATAAATCTCTTAATTTGACCCAGTACAGTGTAGGATATTGTGACAATAAAACAGTGAGGCACTATGTAAACTCTCAGCTTAGGATACTGGTAGGGAAGCCTGAAGAGGTTAAGAGAAATCTACATTTGTTATCTCCACTCACAAAAAATAGTCATCACGTATAGAGTGGAAGGGGTTCTGATATACTCCATGTACCTACCATAAAGTGACTTTTCTGGTAATTGTGTCATATTGAGAGTTTAACATAAGCCTTTGCTATTGGCAGATTAGGCTTTGGTAGTGACAGTAGCTAGTTAGACTTGGTGAGAAGCAGCAAAGTTACTGAGCCCAAGACTCATTTTGTATTGCTGTATATGGTCCCAGCTTTGAGCATTGTATTAGCATTGGGATGACTAGAGAGAGAATCCAGTTTCATCCAAAGGAAAAGTCATCCTGTCCATCTAGTTATTCAGTGACCTTTTTTCATGATGGCTGCTCAGTCATGAGCCACAGAGATCTGTATGTTCTGTGTCTAGGAGTCTCTTCCCATGTATTCCCAAGAATTCCTTGTGACCTGTCTTCCTGATTGTTTTTAAAAGCTTAATCATCATGACAAGACATTTTATCCGATTTAGAATGGTATGTATATATTAATCTCAGTTGATTTTTCCCTCTATGCAAAGTAAATTATCAAATGCATTGCCCATATTCTCCCCTATAAGGGAATTTAACCTAACTTTTACCACTGTTCTTTAGGACTACTAACTCAGGAGACTCCAATATGAAAATCCTCTTTGATTTTGCTCCAATAATTCAAATCAGATCATATATAACCCAGGCCCTAGTTTCCCTTCTTTTGCTGGTCAAAGAGAAGAGCTCCATGAAGCTGTATGTTTTACTTGGAGAGCCACTGGTACAATAAAAGTAGTATTCATGGAAATGTGGCAAAGCCACCTTTTTAGGTAATCAACATGTGTGCTTTTGGGAAAAAGTAAGTTTAGTTCAAGTTTAGTTTTAAATGTCCCTTTTCTTCTATAAAATGGATAGCTTCTGTAACCTCTTAATTTAATGATTCTGTGTATCATGTGGGGAAAGCTTGGTGTCTTATGGTCTCATGCTCAGAAATATTCCAGGAAATGTTTTGTGTATAGAAAATAGTTTTCTACATAAGAAGGTAAAATCTTGCTTCAGAGTTTCCAGAGTCTGTCCTGTGACTACGAGATTTATCACTATATGTTAGCACCAATATCTAAAGACTCCCCTAAATGCATCTTTATTAGTTGAGGAGGATAAAAGTTGAAGCAATTTGACTGTTCCTTAAGAGAGGATGACCTAGCATTCCCCCAAATCATTGAATCTCTATCTCTACAGATTCTGTACCTACAATCTCTACAGATGCTTCTTTCCTAATAAGCTTATCTCCAGCCTAACTGGAGAACTATGATGGCATTTTGAGTTCCTTGTTATAATAGTAGTTTAAGACTCATATAAGGTTTCTGCTAATTCTTAGGAGTTAAACTCATTAGGTTTCTGCTAATTCTTAGGAATATCCCTCTTTCTTCAGTGCATAGTTACCCCAAGTGGTTTAAAGTTCCCTAGGGAAATGATCAGATCTTTTGCATGTAGCTGTGGGGGTCTCATATTGACATTGCCCAAGAGGACCTAGTCTTTCAATCATTGACTTTTAGGTTTGTGATTGACCAATAACTGAAAACTGTGGGCACTACAGTTTTTCAATGTGGAAGTAGTATACGCTTTCTGCTAACCAATCACTTTCATTTTTATGTGCGGAGTTTGAGGCAATATGTCATTATATGTCTAATTGTTTCATCCATGATGACATACTAGGAACATATGTAGGCCTATAGACCAAGGCATATTACACCTTATGGTAGTTATATTCTATGATATAATTAAAAAGTAAATATTTGTTCTTGTCTTTGGTTTCTAAAACATAGCTCCTAAAACCTGTGGAGTCTCCACGGTGGTTATATTGAAGAAATGACTGGGGCTAGCGGCACTAGGTCTTTAATATGGGGGCTGAGCATCAAAAGACCAAGGTGTTTTAGAAGGATGAAAATTTCGGCCCCACGCCTCAACCTTGGAGAGGGGAGGGAGGGGCTGGAGAGTAAGTGGACCACCAGTTAAAAATGATCTAATCAATCACACCTATACAATGTAACCTCAGAAAAACCCCCACAGAAGACAAAACACACACACACAAAGAAACAAAACAGATGTTGTTGAGGATGTGGAGAAAAAAGAACTCTTATGCACTCTTGGTTGAAATATAAATTAGTGCAACCTCTATGGAAAATTGTATGGAGATCTTTCAAAGAACTAAAAATAAAACTACTATAAGATCCAGCAATCCCACCACTGGGTATCAACCTTAAAGAAGAGAAATCAATGTATAAGAAAAATCCTTGCACTCATATTATTTATAACAACACTGATCGCAATAGCAAATATATGGGATCAACCCAAGTGTCCATCCAGGGAGGTCTGGATAAAGAAAATGTGATATATATACTTAAACAATGCAATACTATTCAGTCATAAAAAAGAATGGAATCATACCTTTTTCAGCAACATGGATGGAACTGGAGGCCCTTATATTTTAAAAATTATTATTGTTGTGGAGGCTGTCATCTTAAGTCAAAACAATATAGACACAGAAAGACAAATACCATGTGTTTTCACTTACAAGTAGGAAGTACATAATATGTATACATGGAAGCAGAATGTGAAGTGATGGGCGATGGAGACTCAGCAGGGTGGGGTGGTTGACAGAAGGCACCACAGTGTGATAGATCAAGGTAGCAAAATTGTATTTTTGCCCTATTAATATATACATATAATAAATAAACAAAATAAATAAAATCCTACATGATGAGTTCAGAGAGTTACTGGGTTGATGAACATGTTGACAAACACGTATTGGGAAGGTTCACATCCAGAGAGGGTTGGAAGCTCTGTACAACCCTTTCTCCCTTATATATTGCCCTGTGCTTATGGCTGTTTATGAATTGCAATCTTTATAAAACACCGGTAATTGTAAATAAAGTTCTTCCCTGGTTCTATGAGTTATTCTAGCAAATTATTTAACCAAAAGTGGGGGATTGTGGAAACCCCCATGTTATAGCCAAGTCAAACAGAAGTGTTGGCAACAGGGTACTCAGGCAAACTGGTGTCTGACATGGGGCAGTCTGTGGGACTGAGCCGTCCACCCGAGGAGTCTGATGCTAACACAAGCAGCTAATGACATAGTTGATGAATGGTCAGACACGCACTTGGTGTCCCGAGAGTTGGAGCATTGGTTGCTAGTGTGGCAAAATCCACAAACTTTTAGTTTCAAAAGTGTTGTGAGTAAAAATAGTTCCTATCCATATTAGTTTTTCGATTATAAAGTGCTGCCCCCTGGATTCTGCTCTTCAAGAATTCCTTAATTCTTCTTGACCCTAGAGAGCGTACTCTCTGGTAGTTTTCCCTCAGTTAACCCTAGTTTATGGTCAAGGACAAAAGGTGAGCTTCCTGAAGATACAGGCTCCTTTCACTAGTATGCTGTATCTTGCATTAGTTAAGGAATTGTCTTGGCGTGGGGGTAGGGGGCTCATGTAATAATCAGTTCTAGCTGTTTCCATCTGAATCGTCTGTTTTCTTCAATATTAGGCTAATTAATTTCAGCATTGCCACATTATATGTTGCAGGCTATGTCTCAGGAAGCCATCTCTTCCCTGTATTAGTCTTCTGGAGCTGTTGTAACAGAATATCATGGACTACCTGTTTACACCACCGAGATTCTCACTGTAGCCTCATGTGGCCTTCCTCCGTGTGCATGAGAAAGAGAAAAAGAGATGTGTTGTCTCTTCCTGTTCTCACACGGGCAGGAGTCCTACCTATTGGGGGCCCCACCCTTATTACCTCATTTAACTTTAATTCCCTCTGTAAAGAGCCTTTCTCTAGATAGAGGCACATTGGGCGTTAGAGCTTTAATATGTAATTTGTGGGGAACACAATTCAGTCAAAAATGAGCTCGTTAGTACTAGATCTGTGTGTCCTTCCCAGAATCTGGACTAGCAAGTCAAAGGTGAGTGCTTTAATGTCAGTAAATTCTATTCCAGTTAGCCCTTTATACATTACCAATACATCCTAAATCAATACCTGAAATATTCCCTTCTGCCTTTCCCTCCCACTAAGTATATCTTGATGTCTAGAGATAGAATAAATTAAAAATATGTCAAAATAGAGAAACAATTCCCATCTCAAAAGCAGCAAAATGACAAAAACTTACAGGACTATATGTATGTTGACAGTGGCCTCACCATAAGGTCTAGCAATGGTTTTGAGCTCTCATAAAACATGGTACTAAGGGGCGGCCACATACACCCAGGTTGGTGGGTTTAAACCTGGCCAGGGCCTGCCAAACAATGGCAACTGCAACAAAAAATATCTGGGCGTTGTGGTGGGCACCCGAATAGAGTGTATAAATGGAAAATAAAAATAAAAATGTGAAGGATTTGAATTTATTTGAATTTATTAACCCTTTACTCTTTTAAATTAAAAAAGTTAAATACTTGCTATTACAGCAAATTGATCAGCACAGAGCTATATAAGGGCAGTTAACAGTCTCTCCTCACCCCTCTGAAATTACTATTTTGAATAATTATTACATCCTTTGAGTGTTAACAATCTGATGTGCGTCATTTACATGTATATTTATATATATTTGTATGTATTTATTCACATCCCTCCTTACTTTTTAACAAAATGGATTTAGTACATGGGAATTTATATTTTCACATGTATTTTATGCTTTTAAAATAGTTCCATTATATTCCCCATCTTCGATGAGCCCGGTCACTTGCCGGCTATTATTTTTAAAGTAATAAACCAAATCTCGAATGAATTTCTTTGCACATGTATTGTAATACATGGATGCTTTTATTTCTGAAGGACATATTTCTAAATGTGGGCTTGCTAGGTCAAAAGAATTGCATATTTAAAATTTTAATTGGTTCTGCCAAAACGCTTTCTAAAAAAGATTATTGTAGTTCCAACTTCTACCAGGGTAGTAATAAATAATAATTATGTAATTAAAAATACACAATAGAATTAATAACTAAAGTAAAAAGTAAGAATAAATAAAATTATCTATTTCTACATACCTTGGACAGTTATGTATATAATCTATCAGTAATAGGTTGATAAATATTTTCCATTTGATCTCAAAGTTTGCTAATATTTTGGTTTAAGATTTAAAGAAGGAAGAATATATCTTGCTAACAGACCTGATATGTCTATATAAAGATTTTTTTATTAAATCACAGCTGCGAAAATAGTGTAATCAAGGGGTAAAATGCTGATTTCATATACAATCTGAAATATTTTCATTAAACTGTTTAACATAGAATTCATGAGCCAATTTAAAGGTTTCATTTGACGGCTATAACTCAACTATAGCACAAGAATATGGAACGGGAGGGGAGAGGGGAGGTTGAGGTGGAGGGAGAGTAATTGGTGGGGCCACGACTATGGTGCATCTCAGAGGGGTACAGGTGGAACTTACTAAATGCAGAATACAAATGCCTTCATACAATAACTAAGAAAATGCCATGAGGGCTATGTTGAACTGTTTGATGAAAATGTTTCAGATTGTATGTGGAACCAGTACATTGTGCCCCTCAATTGCATTAGTGTACGCAGTTATGATTTAAAAAAAAAAAGAGGCTTAGGGAGGCAATGAGAAAACACACCTAATTGACACCTTACTCCATAGAGGGTCAGATTATTTAAAAAGACAAATTTATCATTCAAGCAGCTCTAGACATTCAAAGAAAACTCCAGAAATTGGCTCTAGGCCCAGACCATAACCTGGAGAATCTTCTTAAAAAGGCCACTATGGTCTTTTATAACTGAGACCTGGAGAAAAAGGAGGAAAAAGAGAGAAAGGAACAGAAAAGAATGACAGCTCTAGTAATGGCACTCCAACAAGTGAGCAACTTTCAGGGGCAGAGGGAAACCAGAGGAGCTAAAAACAAGTGCTTCCAATTTGGTCAGACTGGCCACTTCAGAAAAGACTGCCCCCAGCAGCACCACTGGCTGGGCAGGCCACCTGGCCCCTGTCCAGAATGCAAGGGTGACCACTGGAGGGTGGCCTGTTCCTGGAGGCGAAGGCCTCCTGAGATAGTGACCCCATCGGAGCCCAAACTGGACTGAGGGTGCCTGGGGCAAATTCTCATGGCTCCAGCTTGTGTCATCATCCCTCAAGAGCCACAGATTTGCCTTATAGTGGAGTGACAGAAGATAAAATTTCTTTTGGATGCTGGAGCAACCTTTTCTGTACTTCTCTCTAACCCTGATCTTTTATCTCCCAAATCCATAACTATACAGGGGGTGTCTGGAAAGCCAGTTACCAAATTTTTCTCCCAGCCTTTAAGCTGCAATTGGGATGACTTGCTGTTCTCTCATGCCTCCCTAAGCATGCCTGAAAGTCCTGCTCCCCTTTTGGGGAGGGACATACTA
>CAUYON010044328.1:0-33697 GCA_963573935.1 Arctocebus calabarensis
GTATCACTTTGCACAGAGAATACAAGCAAAATTATACATAACACATACACAAAATCATTCACAAGAAATAAGCAAAATATTATACTTTGCTTTAAAGGCAATGTGAACTTAGGATGAAAGTGGGGTTGTATTTAATCCCCAATGCCCACATCATTGTACATTCAATTAAATTAGATTAGAAAACTGGGCCATGTCACTGAGTGCTGATGCCTTTTCATGATTCAGAAAAGCAACATGGATCACAGAACGCTCCTGACCTGCCATTCTTTCTAGCCAAAGGCCATTTCTATTCTTTAGAGCATATTCAAAAAGGAGGCACAAAATGAGAAGTCACAACAAAGAGCCTCAGAAGAGTCACAGCGAGTGAGTTATACTGTTTGGGGCAGGCTGTATGAGCATGTAATCAGGAAAGAAGAGAGGAATAAACTCCCTAGAATAAAAATGACCTGAAAATTGTGCATCCACCAAAAATTGTATATGCATATGTGCATGAGTGAGAGGCACAAACACACAACAAAATGAAAATGAACTAAACTATGTTTGCATTGGGGAAAAAAAAAGAATAAATGAATGAGTGAACGACCAGGGAGTATGCCTTTGGATTGCACAAAACACTCTGGCGTCCTCAGGTCTGGCCTTTTCCCTAGAACAGTGGTTCTCAACCTTCCTAATGCTGTGGCCTTTTAATACAGTTCCTGTGGGTCGTGACCCACAGGTTGAGAACCACTGCCCTAGAAGGTAGCAGCTTCTTCTGTTGTCAGTATTAGAGAGCTGGGTTTGAACTTGAACCATTCCTAGTGACCATTTGAGCATTTCCATCAGCACTGTTTAGCCCAGACCGGCTCACAAGAATTGATGCTTAACTCACTGCAGCTTAGTTCCAATAGGATCAATATTTGTGGAGGGTGAAAATAAGTAAGACTGAGTAAAAAAATAGCATGAAGCCACACAAAGACCAAATGGGGCAGATCTGGGGTCAACTCCTAACTCTATCATTTTCCAGCTGTATGATCTTAGGTAACTTATTTAACTTCTTTGGTTCTCAATTTCTTCATCTATAAAATGGGGAGAATGATACTTAGCCTGCAAAAATTCTTTGAGGATTAAATGAGTTTATAGCACTTGCCCTACCTTGGTACAAAAAGTGTTCATTGTATGATAAAACGGTTGTCAAGCTGGAGAGTGAAGGGAAGCGTGGAGAAACAGGAATACTTTTGAAAGGAGATACTGGAGCTAGAGTTACTTCAAACAGCAAGGGTTATCAGTATCCAGTCTGAAGGCTGATTTCAAGCACAGGTTTACATAGAAATCCAAACAGCATCTATGCAAAGTCAGAGGCATGACGGTCATGCTGTAACATCTTTGGAAGGAAAAGCTTAGGAATTTACCAGCAACTCGCAATTATCCACAGGTGAGGACCCAGAGTATGGCCACTAAAACCCCTGACTTCTTCCTACTTCCTGTTATATGGATCTTATCCTGTTTGTTAAGACTTGTACTTTTCTTGCTCTAAGACAGCAAAAGCTAGAAGGAAAGGTTGTTTTCAACATGGCCAGAAAAAAACCCTTCCATAGCCCAAAGAGAGTTTGGGTTAGATAAATAATACCTGAAAACAAAGAAGACAATTTCTTCTAAAGTTTTACCTTCAGTCTGAGCAGTGATCCTGGTCATCCCTAGCAAGAGTGGAGGGGAGTAGGGATGAGGCATCCGCGGGCCTTCAGCTTTCTCTGATTGAAGGCCTCACAGTTGGACATCATTCCTTCACGTGAAGTATAATGATGGTCCAACACAAGAGCTACATACATATTCTTTTTTTTTTTTAAGATACAGTCTCATTCTGTTGCCCTGGGTAGAGTGCTGTGGCATTATAACTCACAGTGACCTCAAGCTCTTGGACTCAAGCAATCATCTTGCCTCAGTTTTTTCTATTTTCAGTAGAGACGGGCTCTGGCTCTTGCTCAGGCTGGTCGCTAATTGGGAGCTCAAACAATCCCCCTGCCTCGGCCTCCTAAGACTGCTAAGATTACAGGCGTGAGCCACCACGGCCCAGCCTACTGCATCTGTAATCAAATGCTTAGTATAAAACTGAGTTGCCAATGGGAATAATTTGGAATTCTGTGTGCTACAACTCCCCCCTAACATGTATGAAAAAGCAGACTGTTAACTTTAAGCTGCCTGATATTTGGGAAAGAAGTGAAAATGAGTGACACAAATGAGGTCACACAGTAAAGCTGCGCAGAGAGAAATATATGCTGCACCTCACTGCCTCACCGAACGTGATGATAATTCAGTACTTTCTAGTGGAAGGCCAGCAGCCTCATGACAGCTAGATGTACAATGGATGGTACTTTATGTAACCTATGTTCGAAAAAAGAGTGGAGGAGAAAAACATCCCCAGGTTTATGCTTGTTTATCCATGTCTGTCAACCTTTTGTGATGATGTCATGGTACAGATGTGTAGCTAAAACTAAAAATCGACAGCTACATAAATGATTAGTTTAATGTGAAGTTAGCATCTCTATGGTAATAATGGGACCGTGTGCTTTTTAAAGCTGAGTGTGCTATCCATAATTGTTAGTATCAGTATTTGACAAAATTCATCTGGAGGGAGGAGCAGGATTCTCTGCTTTTAAAAAAATCCACTAGGTAAACATCATTCAGAGAAATTTCTGTGTTATTGTACTGAATTTTCCTTTGATTTCCAGAGGATCACCTTATAGACTTAGTCATGTGGATTGTCCATATATGAAGTCTCATTTGAACTTGATAAACCTAAGTGAATGAAAATAGACTTTCCCCCATCACTGAGAAAGAACCATATGTACTCTGCCAATGTATATATATATAGATATTTTTTTTTTTTGAGAAAGAATCTTACTCTGTCACCCTGGGTAGAGCGATGTGGCATCATAGCTCACAACAAACTCAAACACTAGGGCTCAAATGATCCTCTTGCCTCAGCTTCCCAAGTAGCAGGGACTACAGGCACCTGCCACAACACCCAGCTAGTTTTTCTATTTTTAGTAGAGATGGGGTCTCATTTTTGCTTAGGCTGGTCTTAAACTCCTTAAGCTCAGGCAATCCACCCACGTCAGCTTTCCAGAGTGCTAGGAGTACAGGCATGAGCCAACGCGCCTGGTCATACTCTTCCATTTTAACTCAGTTAAAAAGGGGAGGAAATATTAAAAAGTAAAGAACAGCTTCTGAATTCAGTTTATTCTTTTTTTCCCATTAAGAGTAAGTTGAAAATTGGATATCCAATTTACCACCGAGAGGGTATTCAAATATTTCTGCTCAATCCTCCATTGCTTCTAAATTCACTCAAAGGCAAGATTATTAATTTTTCCTGACAGAAAATCAAGATTTAATGAGCAGTTGACAGCCCTTAGGAATTACAGGGGAAATTTAATACCATAGTTTTGACTAAATAATGTGCTTTTACATATATGAGAAACACATTGTGCAGAATAATGAACATACAGTAAATGTTAGTTTAGCTATTAACTTTTGGACAAGTAATTCATTTTATAGGAACATATATATAGATATATATTTAATAAACTTTAAAGGGGGAAAAAAAGCTACTTCTACACCTAACAAATGCAATCAGTGTAACCTGGTTCTCTGTACTCTCAATGAATCCTTGACAATAAAAAAAGTAAAAAATAAAAATAAAAAGCCACCTCTTTTCTAATATTGTTACCTATACATTTGAGCAGATGGCCACGATGTTTTCTTATATACACTTTTAATTCAACTAAGCAGTTATTTTGCTCCTTATTAAGTGCAAGGTATTTTAGGAGAAGGAATAAGTGATAGTTCTACTTTCTAGTGAATGGTGAAGATAAGATCCAGAGACCACTCTAGCCCTAAGAAGAATTAATGTGCAATAGAAGAGGAACGAGGAGAAATTGCACTGGATTTGGGGGTGAGTGTGAGGTAGCAGGGTGTGTATTCAGGAGAAAAGTTTTCATGAAGGAATTTGTATTCAAAATTAATCTTGAAGATTGCATAGAGTGAAAATGATGTACAAAGCCATAGAGGTAGGAAGAAAGGTAAGGTAGACTCAGGAGCAACGGGCATCATTCACTTGGCCTAGAGTATAGGGCAGATGAGGAGTAGTGGCAAATAAAGACAGAAACCATCTACTAGAGGCCATGCCATGAAAGGCCTTGAACACCAGGCCCAGGAGTTGTTTACTGTGAAGTGTCTCCTGTTTGTCTCATCAGCTAGATTCTAAGTACCTCAGGTACAGAGTCTGTTTACATGTGTTTGCTGTTCCCGTAGCACCTAGGTACACCGTGCTTGGGTACACAGCAGGTGTGAAAACTCAGGGAATTCATTGAACTGTAAAATGATTTTTCAATGCATTTTTTTCAGAAAATACTTTTGCTTAAACCTTCTTCTTAAACTTCCTTCACAAATAGATTTTAAATTGCCTTTCTAAGATGAAAACATGAAAAGAATGTTAACAATGATTCAGACAACCTCGAGAGTCCCACCTGAAAGAATGCCACTGCTGATGCTCAGGTACTCTGTACAGCCTGGTGCCCCTTGAACCAAAACTGTTAAAGTAATATCCTGTGGTACATTTCATAGGAAAACTGACTTCCAGTCAGTAGAAATGACATGGCCTAAGTGATTTTTATATAGGTTTTTAGCTTTTGTATAGCCTCCATAGGGAAATAACATCAAAACGGAAATTGGTTTGGAAAAATGGAGATACAGTAACAGTGTGTCTTGTGCATTGATTTTATTTCTGGCCTCTTCTCTTTTTAGAGAAACACTACCACAAACCAAATGAAGCTGGTCATAATGTATTTATAAATATGTTTCATTCTGTTGATGGTAATGACAATTGAATCACTTTGATGTGAGATACTCTACATAATGGTTAATGTATTACATAAAATGATATGCATTTAAGTATGCATATTATTGATTTAATATTCTACTAACTTTCATTTCTTGGGAAGAAAATATGTTTTATATGCTTGGAAGGCAATGTAAATAAGCCTTCCCAGTTTTCCCCATCCCTTTCAGCTATAGTTTTATGTGATACAATTTCTATCTCTGGGGGAATACAGGGGTGAAAACTGAAGAAGTTTAACAGGGAAGGGCACTTCTTGCATTTCTGGTGAATAAATATTAATATAATGTGAAGTAATCTTTTTTTAAATCAAGAGCCAATAATACACCTTCAAAGAATGTTCAATAGGGTGGCGCCTGTAGCTCAGTGGGTAGGGTGCCGGCCACATACACTGAGGCTGGCAGGTTTGAGCCCGGCCCGGGCCTGCTAAATGACAATGACAACTGCAACGAAAAATAGCCAGGCATTGTGGCTAGTGCCTGTAGTCCCAGTTACTTGGGAGGCTGAGGCAAGACAATCACTTAAGCCCAAGAGTCTGAGGTTGCTGTGAGCTGTGACGCCACAGCACTCTACTCAGGGCAACATAGTGAGATTCTGTCTCAAAAACAAAAAGTTCAAAAATTATTATAATAAAGTAGCAAAGGATCCATTTATAGCTAAGATTTCTGATAGATCTGCGAGTGACAGATAAATCATAGTGCCTACCAGCAGCAGGTATTCAATGCTTATTGAATAAATCAAATATATTCTCATTGAAAAACTGATGCTAATGTAGGGGGAACAGAGAGAGGGAAAGAGGGAGGGGGCAGGGGGGTCACGGTGTGTGACATTCCTCTTGGGGGTGGGACACAATTATAAGAGGAACTTTACCTAACAAATGCAAGCAGTGTAACCCGGTTCTTTGTACCCTCAATGAAGCCCCAACAATTAAAAAAAAAGATTAAAAAAATTAAAGTAGATTTTGCTAGTTTAAAAAATATATACTCTCATTACTATTAGCTTTTAAAAGATTCAAGAATAAAGTATGTAGAGATATTTAAAAACACGTTAAACAGAGGCCGTACCAGAGACACTATAAAATGGTGAACATTAAAAATGATTCTATCTAAGAATCTGCTAGATTTGCCATGATTATGTTCACATTCCTTTAAATTCTATGATAGATTAAATATGGAGGCATATTACGCACAGTTTCTCCCATGTAGAGGAGGTACGTATTTATTTAATCACACATTTAATGACACTGTGTGACTTCTGACCCAGGCCTCAAGGCACTGTATAGCTTCCATTCCAGACCTCTTGGAACACTGCATTCACCACGTAAGAAGGCTGAACATTGTCCCGGAGGAGCCATGAGATTTGAAATGCTGGGCTGACAGCCCCAAGTAACCACTAGACATGTGAGTGAGACCACCCCGGACTATTGGACCCAACAAAGTCTCAAGATAACTGCAGTTGCAAGAGCGACCACGGGTGGGACTAGCACTGGAACCCCCTGGCTGAGGCCAGCCCAAATAACAGAATAGTGAATAATCATTTGAAATCATTAAAGTCTGGATGGTTTGTTACACACCAGTAAATAACGGGTATATCTTTTGATAATAACTGTCAACAGTTCTTATCTTGTTGGTTCTTTGTACTTTTCATCTTGGCCTTGGCCTATTTATTCAGTATTTCTGGGCTTTAACTCCCCCTGGTTGTTTTCTTCACATGTTGGTTATGTTTTTGCTGCTGAGTTTAGCATATGCTTAAGATCAATACAAGCAGTCTTGTATTCTAGGATACAGAACAAAGTAATCATCACCCCAAACTCTGACACTTAAAAAACTTGCCTTTGCTTAGAACTAAATCAGAAAAGGGAATTAAATAATCAAATCCACATCTATATTTACTTACACATGATACAAATAAGATAATCATAATGCATTTGAATTCTCCAAACAAACGCTTTAGCCTAAAATTCTAGGTGTCTAGCACTCATTACTATTTAAATTCTCATATAAGCCTTCACTAGCTAGGGTCTGATTATAGGGTCTTACCCATCCCTCTATTTGGAGCTCAAACAGTCTACTGAGGGACTTATGAGTGGGAGGTTGGTGTAACTGGTTACCACTTAGGTATGTTACAAATTAATAATGCCATGGCCGCAGCTCCAAGATACCTATCAATCTGCTTAATCTCATTCCTATCAGACAGAAGAATAGCTGTACATTTTTTTTTTTGAGACACAGTCTCATTATGTTGCCCTTGGTAGAGTGCTGTGGCATCACAGCTCACACCAACCTCAAACTCTTGGGCTTAAGCAATTCTCTTGTCTCAGCCTCCCAAGTAGCTGGGACTACAGGCGCCCGCCACAATGCCTAACTATTTTTTTGTTGTTGTCTTTGTTGTTTCACAGGCCCAGGCAGGGTTCGAACGCACCAGCCCTGGTGCATGTGGCCAGCACTCTAACCACTGACTTACAGGCGCTGAGCCAATACCTATACATTTTGAATTAGTTCTCTGCTGATTCAGTGCAGTCACGGGCCTACAATCAGGAGTGTCCAATCCTTTTTTTCCCTCCTGCCACATACTGGAAGAACAAGACTTGTCTTGGGTGGGCTGGACATGGTGGCTCAGTTGCCCAGAGTGCTAGAATTAAAAATGCCTGTAATTCTAGCACTCTGGACAGCCGAAGCAGGTGGATTGCTTGAACTCAGGAGTTCGAGACCAGCCTGAGCAAGAGTGAGACCCTGTCTCTACTAAAAATAGAAAAAACTAGCAGATGTTGTGAGGCAAGAGGATTGTTCAAACCCAAGAATTTGAGGTTGCTGTGAGCTATGACGCCACAGCACTCTCCCCAGGGTGACAGAGTGAGACTCTGTCTCAAAAACAAAAGTTGTCTTGGGCTACACATTAAACACACAAACATTAACAAAAGCGGATTAGCAAAAAAAAAAAAAAAAAAAAAAGGTCTGTGCATACTTTTTTTACCATAGATTAAGGAAAAAAAAATTCCTCACAAAATCAGCATGGGGCCTGCAGGTTGGACACCTCTGGTGCTTCCACATAGGCCTATGTATAAAAATTTCCAGACAAACTGATCATCAGCTATCTTTTCAACACATTATATAAGGAAATGTGACTATTTTTCTTTGCATGACTTTTTCACAACTATAAAATGAAAAATGTCTTAAAGTCCAACATGATCCTACTTGGTAATTTAAACATGATATAGAAAAACACTTCCTCTTTTAAATTATAGAAGGTCATTTACCTTTGTTTTTGTTCTTGTATTCCCTCTCTGTCCTCTTGTCCAGGTATATAGTGGAAAGAAAATTTGGAAAGTAATCAGTGAAGCCAAACTGTCCTGGGGTATACACATGTGCACACTTACACTCTCTACATGTCTGCACATACAGTATAAACACCCCCAAAAAGAACCATTACCCTGGGCTTGTCCTCCTCTTTCAGCTCAAATGTATCCTAGCAAAGCAATGCAGAAATAGTTGCATTCCCTTGGGATATGGCAAAAATGGATCAAGTCACAAAATAAGAATTTCGGATTGTGACTCGGCACCTGTAGCTCAAGCAGCTAAGGCGCCAGTCACATATACCAGAGCTGGCGGGTTTGAATCCAGCCCGGGCCTGCCAATCAACGATGACTACAACCAAAAAATAGCTGGGTGTTGTGGCAGGCACCTGTAGTCCCAGCTACTTGGGAGGCAGAGGCAAGAGAATCGCCTAAGCCCAGGAGTTGGAGGTTGCTGTGAGCTGTGTGATGCCATGGCACTCTACCGAGGGTGACAGCTGAGGCTCTGTGTCAAAAAAAAAAGACTTTGGGATTGTTATACCTTTCTTTTGAGTACTTTATTAATCTGTCCCTCTTTTCACACTGTATGTGACATGCAGGCAATGGTGACTAGAAAGATGAGAGGATGACAGTTTCTTTTCCTATGTGATATGTAGTTGCTTTCCCTTCACCGAGCTTGACTTACGATAGTATATTACTTCTTTGTGCTTTCATAATGATTCCTCTAGTATCTACAAGACTCATTTCATCCCAGTTTCAAAAGTGTTAAATGCAAATGTGGCTGTGAAAAAGTGCTGAGTACCCTGGTAAGCATCTCAATGGATTGGGATCCTTGCTAAATCTGATTAACTCTCTTCTTCTCTTCTTGACTCTATTTTCCTTTAATTTCCTTTGCTTTGGAAACAGAACTCTAGTCCAGCACTTCCTATTTGGAATGGGCCATCATGGTCAATTGGGGAGTAAAGTTACCCATAAGGAATGGGCCGTTTTTATTATAAGGATACACAGATCGTTCTTCCTGCCTTCCTGTTTGTGCTCACTAGCACTTGCTTGCATATGTGCTCTCTCTCTCTTTTACTCTCCTGAAAGCTCAAGAGAGATACATGGACATATGGACCTATCTCTACAAATAAGTTCAATGCAGTTGTATGAATGACTACTTAAAAGGTGACAGAATTACAATAAATATAAAATATAAAATTTCAACAGTCTATAACTGATGATTAGCAAAGGCATTTGCATTATTTCTAAAGAAAGTTTCTAATAAGACTGCTAAACCACTATATTGCTTCTAGACTATCTTTAATGCTAAACAATTATTTGTCAAATACTTGCCTAAACAGTTTTAACATTTTGCAGTACTTACCATTTTCTAAATGATTAATTTGTACATTTATATCTTCTAATTGGTTGCATAATGATGATCAGTCTACTATTAATAAGTTGGCGATAGTTAAGATTTTCTTTTTATTTGTAATTTATAACCTGATTTTCAAAAGCATGAAAAACAATTAAATATGATTTAAAATAAGTCCATTAAACCATTCCGAAGTTAACTACGACTTCACTTAATCTCAGCAAGATGCTAATTACCAGAAAATTCTACTGCAAATTTTACAAATCAATTAAAAACCATGTTTAAAATTAGTTTGCATTTGTGCACAAGGATAAATGATATAACATCTTTTCTCAAGTCCTATGAAGGTGTCTATTTCTATTTGACATTTCTAATTTCTTAGAACTCTTCTTTGTTTAATTAAAAATACACACGTGTGTGTGGGGGGGGGATGGGTAGGAGTGGAAACTGGACAAAAATAAATAGAACAATAGGAAAGTGTATCCATCATTCTAAGTCTTATAAAATGTAAATATTTTTCACTTAGATCTATCAGTGACACACTCATATATTTGTGTTTTGGATCTTGAATTACACAATTTTTTGCAAGTATTTGCTAATGCCAACAGCATACTGGGTATGACAAGGATAGAAGCTGAGCATTGTCTTTAGGGATCTTTCCCTGAGAGAGCACATGGATAATAATGGGCCAGTCACTTAAATTAATGCTTTTGAAAAGTGAAGTGTCATTTCTTCGTTTATTTTCTTCACTTGTAAATTCAGTATAATTCTAAATAATTTATAGCGGAGTAAACATGTGATCCACATCTTAATGAATGAATGGATACTGTGTCCTTATAATGTCTTGGGGATAGTATGTGAAGTACAAATTTGTGTATTTTTTTATCTAGTTTTACTCATTCTCCATGGTACCACCCAGTAGAATAGGGTCTCAAGATAGAATTAGATTTGGTTATAAAAAATAAAGAAAAGTGCCTTTCTTATGTACTTGAGTTTGTGAATTTCAGATTCATACCCATTATATACAACAAAAATACAACATTTCTAAGCTTTTAAAACTGAGCATCAAAATGAAATGAATGAATAAATAAAACGATCTGTCAAAAGAAGTTATCATGTATATCTGTTCTCATCAAGAGAGTCTTAATGTGATTGTCAGGTCACCTGTTTCTTCTTCTTATGCTATTGCTTTAAATTGAAGCTATTCTGTTCTCAAAAAATGACATAAGCTGGTATCTGGCTTAAACCTAATGAAACTCAAGCAGATTCCAATTCTGAACCTGCAAATTCTTCTAGGTTTTGGCTTTCAAACCCCCCCCCCCCAATACATTTGAAGGTCAGTATCAAGAAAACAGAGGAAGAACTATATTGTTTTAAGTCAAAATTTAGTCATTCCTTTTACGCTTTAGAGAACCTTGGACCTTCTGCAGAGACCTCTCTGGAAGATCTACTCTAATCATAATTGAAAATCTGACTACATTTTTTTCAGGCTACAGTGCCTTACTGCCATTATTATAGTTAAGGCAACACAGAGAGTAGGAAGAAACTAGAATCTTTCTCACCACTAACAAATATTTTTGCTCATCAAAAGGTTTTTTTTTTGGTAACTTATATATGTACATAAAGCTATTTAATTCTTTTGATCAGGTTACAAAACTAGTTGTTTAATGTAGTGAGCAAGGTATTGTTTGTTTTTCTATCTCCTTTTTACACATATTTAGCATTTAAAAAATGAAAGTGGTCTATGGGTTACAAATGAAAACAAAACAAAACTAAACTAAAACTAAAGACAGACTGATAAAATACCGTTCAAATTTATCTCGGTAGGACCAAGGTACCGAATCCTAGTGGAGGCCTGATCTATGCATGGAGCAACTTTCTTTATTCAGTGTTTTAGAGATGAATCTCCTTAGATAGAAATCAACCACAAAGGAAAAGTCAATTTAGTTTATCTTCACTTCTGACTATATTTGAGAGGGAGTTTCTAGCTAGCACAGCATCCTTTTCAATTTGTTTCAGCATAATGTGCAGTAGATACACTTGATTAATGAACTGATTAGCAACTTCTTTAATTATTTTCTAGTAGTTTTTTTCATTGTCAAAGCTGCAGTGAATCCCTAACGTTAGAATTCTTTAACTGTGGGACTCCCAAAACTTTAAAAAAAACTTTGCTTGTTTTCCTACATAGGATGAACAGAAAATATGAGAACTGTCTAATTTCAAAATTGCTTCCTAAGACCTCTCTTACATATAAATCCTATATTTTTCATTTCTCTAAAAGCTGTAAATGTAAGGGATCACAAAGCTTTTACAATAGAATATAATGGTTAAGATTATACCAAATAGTATAGAGAAAATTCTGGATTTCATTAATCTTTCAGTAATCTTTAAGCCATATTATATAGAAATGACAGAAATAAAATATTTGATAATTTAGCATGAAGATAAACCAGGGATAAATGTTTGACTTGACCTCTGTATTAGGCCTATTGTTGCCTAATAAATTATCCCAAAACTTAGTGGCCTGAAACAATAAACATTTATTACCTCATAGTTTCTATGTGTTAAGAACCTGGGCTTAGTTTAGCTAGTATCTCAGGTACAGGGGTGTTATGAGATTGCAATCAAGCCATTGGCCAAAGCTTCACTTTTAAATGAACTTCCACAAGGTGAAACGTCCTCCTAAGCTCATTCATATGATTGATGATAGCCACGTGGTTCTAGACATGTGGGCCTCTGTATACATTGCTTAAGTGTCCTCATAACAAAGCAACTGGTGATCCATGAGAGAGACAGAGGGAGAGTAGTCAAAATGGAAGAAAACCATGGTCTTTGCGTAACCTAATTTTAGAAGTGACATCACATCAGTTTTTTGTTATTCTGTTATTAGATACCAGTCACTAGGCCCAACATAGAAGATGTTTACTATACCTACTAACCTGTTAAAAGTAAGTGAACACATTATTTAAATAAACTGCAGTCTTACCATAACATTATCTAAGTAGTTTCTGTTCCAATCTATTCTTCATGTGATTGTCTAACAGACATTTAAATATCAGGTATATTCACTATATTAATAATTTCCATCAAAATGCCAATGTCATTTTTCACAGAACTGGATAAAACAAACCTAAATTTCATGAGAAATCAGAAAAGAGAACAAACGGCCAAAATAATCCTAAGCAAAAAGAACAAATTTGGAAGCATCACGTTACTGAACTTCAAATTATACTATAAGGTTATACTAATGAAAACAGCATGGTACCAGTATAAAAGTAGACATACAGACCAATGGAACAGAATAGAGAATTCAGAAATAAAGTCATCTACATACAACTAATTGATCTTCAATGACACAGACAATAACATATACTGAGGAAAGTGCTCCCTATTCAAGAAATTGTACTAAGAAAACTGAATAGCTACATGCAGAAGAAACACTACTCTCTCGCCACATAAAAATTTAACTCAAAGTAGTTTTGATTTGCATTTCTCTGATCATTAAGGATGGTGAGCATTTCTTCATACTTTCAAATTTAAACCGGCTCCTTTTGTTAAAGGTATTGTTTACTTTTAATAAGCATCAAATAGTTAACTCATTCAAAAAATATTTAGTGTCTTCTCCTTTTACCAAGCATCAAATTTTGAAGTAGAGGAACTTACCATGCATAGTTTCAAATTATTTTAGTTCTACAAATTTATCTCATAGGAAATATCTAGATGTTTAGAAACAATATGTCACGAGTTCCCTCTCCATCCATTTTGCATTTTTAAAAACTCTCTTTGAGGAGGAGCAGATCCAGAAATCCAAATTTTATCTGTCTAGGTGTGGTTATCCTCGGAGTACTTCACTTCCCCCCCAAATATAAAATCCAGCCTCTTTTAAATCTGGAACACACAGATTGCTTACTGAAGCATTCCAGTCTATTTAACATTCGTAACAAGACAAATGTTTCTTGCAACCCCCTCAATTAGTAACCTTTTGCACACACTTGCTCACCATTCCATCTGCTACAAAGGAAATCTAGAGCCCCAGGGAGGAGAACCCACCTTTAAACAGCTGCAGAAGTAATTACTCCCAGGGAAGGATGGATTCATTTTCTTCTGTACCTTCCAGATTGTCCAGGTTGCTGTATTTGTTTTTAGGTGTGTTTGTTTTTTTGTTAATTGAATGACCAAGAGCAAGATTTGATCTCAATTGATTACGCACCCCTGGAAATGTACACATCATGAATTCTACCTCGAATTGCCAAGAAAAACTCAATCCTTCTATACCATGCCTAAAGAGTAGTCTTGTAAAGGACAATTCCCTTATATTCTTACTAAAATAGATAAATCAATAAAAAGGGTCAAGGGCATCAACTGGCTATCTCAATCTTTCATAAAAGCATGATTATGATAAAACACAGTGACTTCCTAGGGGAAAAAAGATAAATAAATAATATACGTATAAATAAAGTTTATTCAAATCTTGGATCTTCCCTAGTTAGTACTGTGCTCTTTGAGCCACTCCCAGCTGCTCTGGCTTCTCTTTGTGCCAGAAAGAAGCTGGAGGAAGCTTTGTCCACCAGCAGACCGCGCTGCAGTGACACATGGTCCGAGCTCAGGCAAACCGCAGCCCCTCAAAGGCCTGACCTGCTGACTAAGCAATGTTAATTAGTCTCCCACCTCTGTTCCACTAAATCCCTAAACAAAAAATACAAGCACACAATTGAAGGCATTGGCACCTATGAAAGCATCTTAATCACTTTCAAAACAGGAAGCAAATTCTTGGAGAAAGAAATCTACATTTTCAACTAATCCTTAGCTCTATTAACAAGCACTTACAACAGTGATTAAAACCACCAGGACACCGTGCAATTTAAATTAACTTTCACACGGTTTTAGCTCTCCTACATTTAAATTTTATTCAAAAATTTTGAAAACGATGCTCTGCAACATGGATAGATTATTTTTTTTAAAGCAAGATGAGTTGTTCTATACTAATAACTGTACTTCAAGGTCACTTTAGACTCAATGCTGCACCAAAACTAAGTGTACACACAAAATTTTAGCCCGGCCAATGTATCAACCAACAATTACTAGACAGAGGCAAACAAATGGTTAGTGGTGTCATGGATTCCTAATTATGCTCAATCTAACTTTTATTTTCCAGCTATTTTCTTCCTGCAAAGATAAACACTGAACAATTAAAGAAAACCAGTCTAGATGTCTAGATGTTAAGAACGATTTTCCAGGGCTAGGAGGTATTCTATTGATTTAATCAGCATAAAAACAGTCAGCAAGAGTAAAAACAGCCCTTCTGCAGTCCCACGCTGGAGTGGAAAATACAAATGTACAACTTGGCAAGTAAGTCACACATCTGATGGAAAGAAAATGATATGCAGGGGTCCTGTTGACAGCAGATGGCAGGGAAATAATCCCATAAAGCCTTACTCCTTCCAAGGGTAGTGCCTTCCCACAAGATTTCTCATTTGTAACATTTACATTCCGAAATCAATACAAAATGTCTCTAAGTATTCTGATAGAAAAAGATCATTAGTGACTCATCCAAATCTCTTCTACAAGAAAATGTGAACTAGACACGTGTTGTCTCCTATAATGGAGTTTCTGATTAAGGGAAGGTCTCAGTCATGGTCTTTTGTTTATCAGTTTCTTGGAGGATAGATTGGTTTTTCAAAACCCCATTCAACAGGGCTTCTCTCTTTTCTACATATGAAGTGTACTTTCTTAAAGCATCTGTTACTCTGAGGACCAACACCCTGAAAGCAAGTAACTTTGGAAACCTCAACCTGAAACACAAGGGCCGCCTCCAGCTGAAGCTTCTCTAGAAGGCAAAACCTCTGGCCTTTCAAATGTGTTTTCCGATACAGCAAGCAAAGAGCTGAGGGAAGCACTTTTAGGTACCCTTCCTGAGACACAGAAAGGGTGGTTAGGACAACACAGCTTCCCCACCTGACCACATTACAGTCCAACATGTTTGTGAGCACTGATTCAGAATTCTTTTTTTTTTTTTTTTGAGACAGAGTCTCACTTTGTCACCCTAGGTAGAGTCCACCAGGGATTGCTTTTGTATCATTGGTACAAAATGTCAACCCGGTGAAATAGGCAAATGCGGCTCGGCGCCTGTGGCTCAACGGGCTAAAGCGTCAGCCACGTACACCTGAGCTGGCGGGTTCGAATCCAGCCCGGGCCGCCAAACAACAATGACAGCTGCAACCAAAAAAGGGCAGGGCGTTGTGGCAGGTGCCTATATTCCCAGCTACCTGGGAGGCGGAGGCAGGAGACTCGCTTGAGCCCAGGAATTAGAGGTTGCTGTGAGCTGTGATGCCACCGCACTCTATCCAGGGTGATAGCTTAGGCTCTGTCTCAAAAATAATAATAATAATTACAGCGTTATAATAATAATGTAACTATTATCATATAATAATATAATTATTATAATTATAATAATTAACATAATTATTATTATATAGTCACTGTGGTGATACTCAGCAGTGAGGTAGGCAGCACTTTTTCCAGGGTAAGTTCTAGAACTTAATTGTCCAAAGTTATACGATGACAGCTTTGATAATATAGTTATATTATTATTATAATATCAGTTATAATAATGACTGCATCCTTAAACATTAGAATGCAAAAATTTATTCTTAGGAGATAGTGCGGAACTATCCAGAAGTAAAGTGTTTGATGTCTAAAACTTACTCTTAAGAGAATTCAGCAACAACAAAAAAGAATGAAAAAAAGAGAAGGAAAGCCAAGGTGGCAAAATGTTACCGACTAGTGACTTCTGTATATTTGGTAACAAATCTATTTAGCCCACAGAAAACTTCCCATGGTCACTCCTCCGCACCATGAAGCATTTTATTATTTAAGCAACTCCCCAATCTAGAAGTAGTACTTCTTACCTAAATACTAAGTCAGGACTATAAGGATCATTATTCAGAAACCAGAACAGTATGTGCTTTAATTGGTAAAGATGCCTAATGTTCACTTAAATCCACCAGGGTGTCTGTCTACACACAATCGTTTCTGAAGTCATTTTTCATTTTTAGCTTTACCTTGATGTAAGAACGACACCATTTTGTTCACTAAAAACATAAGGGATTGCCATTAGGGAAGCCAGAGGAAAATGCAAATCAAAACCACTTTACACCAGCATCATCAAGGATATGGAGACATCAGAACCCTCCTATGTCGTGGTTGGAATATAAAATGGTGCAGCTACTCTGGAACAGTCTGGTAGTTCCTCAAGAGGTTAAACAAAGAGTTAAAATATAACCCAGCAATTCCGCTCCTAGATAAATATCTAAGAAAGATGAAAACATGTCCACCCCAAAACTTGTACACTAAAATTCACAGCATTATTATTATTCATAATAGCCTCAAAGTAGAAACAACCCAAATATCCATCAACTGATGTGTGATAAATAAAGTATGGGGTACACGCATACAGTGAAATATCATTCAGCAATTAAAAAGAAATAAAGTGGGGCAGCGCCTGTGGCTCAAAGGAGTAGGGCGCCAGCCCCATATGCTGGGAGTGGTGGGTTCAAACCCAGCCCAGGCCAAAAACCGCAAAAAAAAAAAAAAAAAAGAAAGAAAGTGGGGGCGGCACCTGTGGCTCAGTGAGTAGGGCACCAGCTCCATATACCGAGGGTGGTGGGTTCAAACCTGGCTGCAGCCAAACTGCAACAAAAAAATAGCTGGGCGTTGTGGCGGGCACCTGTGGTGGACTGAGGCAAAAGAATCGCATAAGCCCAAGAGCTGGAGGTTGCTGTGAGCTGTGACACCATATTACTCTACGGAGGGTGACAAAGTGAGACTCTGTATCTAAAAAAAAAGAAAAAAAAAAAGCGCTTGTGGCTCAGTTGAGTAGGGTGCCAGCCACATATACCGAGGGTGGCATGTTCGAACCCAGGCATGGCCAAACTGCAAACAAAAAATAGCCAGGAGTTGTGGCTGGTGCCTATAGTTCCAGCTACTTGGGAGAATCGCCTAAGCCCAAGAGCTGGAGGTTGCTGTGAGCTGTGATGCCACGGCACTCTACCGAGGGCAATAAGGTGAAACTGCCACTAAAAAAAAATACAAATAAAGTACTAGCCTGGCACGGTGGCTTACGCCTATAATCCTAGCACTGTGGGAGGCCGGCAGATGGATTACTTGAGCTCAGGAGTTTAGGACCAGCTTGAGCAGAAGTGAGATTCCATGTCTACTAAAAACAGACGAACTATCCAGGTATTACGTGGGGTGTCAGATGCCAGTAGTCCCAGCTACTGGGGAGAATGAGACAAAGGGATTGTTTGAGCCCAAAAGAATGAGGCCGCTATGAGCTAGGACACCATTATCACTCTACCCAAGACACAGAGTGGGACTGTCTCAAAAAAAATAAAAATAAAAAGTAAGATACTGACATGTACCACAACAAGGATGAATCTTGCGAACACTGCACTAAATGAAAGAAGCCTGGCACAAAAGGCCACACTCTGTGTGATTCCATTTATATGAAACGTCCAGAATATGTGAATTTATACACAGAAAGTACAATGGTTATTGGGAAGCAATAGGATTTTCACTCTAAAGGAGGTGAAAATGTGCTACAATTGATTGTCATGACAGTTACCCAACATTGTAAGCTGCTAAAAACCACTGAATGGTAGGTACATTGTGTGGTGAATTACATAGTATACCTTAATAAAGCTGTTATTTTCAAAAACCAGAACAATTAATACTTTTCTGGCATATTTCAGGGAAAAGCACTCAGAGGGAAAGGTACTGCTCCAGTGTCTTCATTTCCTATTAATCATAAACCAGGACAAGGATGCTCCTCGTGCAAAAGTAAAATGTCATGACAGATCAGATTCGAGCGGTGTTGATTCCTGAAGGAAATAAAATACGTTCTTTAATTATGAAATTCTCCCCAGATGTCTTGGCAGGTTCTTAGGATAGAAATAAGCTCCTTGCCACTACATTCGAAAGAAAATAGGACAATAAATGAATCTAAAGTACTACTGAGAAAAATTCTGCACTAAATAATAAACATTTTAGGAAGGATACATAAAACTTAAACATTGGGCTGGGCACGGTGGCTCACGCCTACAATCCCAGCACTGTGGGAGGCCCAGGTGCGTAGACTGCCTGAGCTCAGGAGTTGGAGACCAGTCTGAGCAAGAGCAAGACCTCATCTCTAAAAACAGCCAGGCGTTGTGGCGGGCACCAGTAGTCCCAGTTACTTGGGAGGCTGAGGCAAGAGAATGGCTCAGCCCCAAAAGTTTGAGGTCGCTGTCAGCTATGTTGCCACTGAGACAAAGTGAGACTCTATCTCAAAAAATAATAATAAAAGAATAAAAATAACTTAAACATAAAAAATCTTCTTTTGAAATTTTAGGTTAATGTGGGTATACAAACAGATTCCACAGTTCACATTTGCAAGGTTAAAGTCCAATCTGTAGGTGTGTCCAATACCAGGGAATGTGCCCTTTACACCCTTGCAAAGCACCCACTGAGTGGGAATTTACTCAAACTCTTCTCCCCTCCCCTCCTCCTCCCAGCTTGAATTTCACTGAGTTTCTCTCTCCCTTGAGCATGTAGATGTTAGTCTGCTAGTTCTGATTTAGAGCTGGGCACACGTGATACTTGTCTTTCCATTCTTATGACACTTCACTTAGGAGAATGGTCTCCAATTCCATCCAGTTGTTGCAAAAGATACAAAATCTCCATCTTTTTGTGGCTGAATAATATTCCACTATACATATACATCGCAATTTCTTAATCCACTCCCATGTTGACGGGTGCTTGGGTTCTTTCCACATCTTTGCAATTATGAACTGTGCTGCTATAAACATTCAAGAACATTACAAAAAAATCTTGAAAACATAGCTGACATTTTGGGATTATCATTCATCTTCCTTGAGTGGGAAATTACAAAGGGATACAGCTGTTTTCAAAAAGACCTATTGCAAAACTTAAGACCCACATGCCCCATCGATATGCAAATGTTTGCCACAACTTTTTAAAAAAGATGTCACATAAGATTGAACATCTTTCACCTTGACTATAAGATTTAATCATTTGCCATTTTATGTTTCTTTTTTTTCTTTTTCTTTTTTTTTTGAGACAGAGCCTCACTATGTCACCCTCAGTAGGGCTATGTCACAGCTCATGCAACCTCCAACTCCTGGGCTTAGGCAATTCTCCTGCCTCAGCCTCCCAAGTAGCTGGAACTACAGGTACCTGCCACAACGCCTAACTATTTTTTGTTGCAGTTTTGGCTGAAGCTGGGTTCAAACCTGCCACCCTCAGTATATGGGGCCAGTGCCCTACCCGCAGAGCCAAAGGCACCGCCCTTTTTTTTTTTTTAATAGAATCTCACTCTGTACCTGGGCTAGAATGCTGTGGCATCAGCCTCACTCACAGCAACCTCGAACTCCTCGGTTTGAGCAATCGTCCTGCCTCAGTTTCCTGAATAGCTGAGACCACAACCATGTGCCACCACACCTGGCTAATTTTTCAAATTTTTGATAGAAACAGGGCCTCACTCTTACACAGGTTGGTCTCAAACTCAAGCGCTTTGGCCTCCCAAATCCTAGAGTGCTGGCTCACTATTCTTTAATTTTTTAAACTCTTTTTTCCTTTTGAGACAAAGTCTACCAAGAACTACCAAGCTGACCACCATTACTATTCTTTAATTTTTTTTTTTTTTGAGACAGAGCCTCAAGCTGTTGCCCTGGATAGAGTGCCGTAGCATCACAGCTCACAGCAACCTCCAACTCCTGGGCTCAAGCGAGTCTCCTGCCTCCGCCTCCCAAGCAGCTGGGACTATAGGCGCCCACCACAACGCCCAGCCATTTTTGGTTGCAGCCATCATTGTTGCTTGGCGGGCCCGGGCTGGATTTGAACCCACCAGCTCAGGTGTACGTGGCTGGTGCCTTAGCCCACTGAGCCACAGGCGCCGAGCCTATTCTTTAATTTTTTTAATCTTTTTTTTTTCCTTTTGAGACAAAGTTTCACTTTGTTGCCCTTGTTAGAGTGCTGTGGCATAATAGCTCACAGCAACCTCAAACTCTTGGGCTCAAGCAATCCTCTTGCTTCAATTTTTCTATTTTCAGTAGAGATGGGGGGGGGGTGTCTCACTCTTGCTCAGCCTGGTCTTGAACTCATGAGCTCAAGGCATCCATCAGCCTCGCCCTCCTAGAGTGCCAGAATTATAGTCACGAGCCACCACACCTGGTCTATTTTTAAATCTTGAGTTTAAACTAAGAAGTCCTTTCTCCATAAAGGTTTGAGGTTGTTGTGAGCTAGGTTGATGCCAGGTCACTCTAGCCTACGGCAATGGAGACTCTGTCTCCAACAAAAATAAATAAAGTTGAGCCTGTGGCTCATTGAGTAGGGTGCCGGCCCCATATACTGAAGGTGGCGGGTTCAAACCCGGCCTCGGCCGAACTGCAAAATAGAAAAATAGTCGGGCATTGTGGCAGGTGCCTGTAGTCCCAGCTACTCGGGAGGCTGAGGCAAGCGAATCGCCTAAGCCCAGGAATTGGAGGCTGCTGTGAGCTGTGTGACACCACGGTGAGGATGATAAAGTGAGACTCCGTCTCTACAAAAAATAAATACAATTCAAATAACAATAGCAGTTCCCTTCCTATACTTTGATTTTTGAAAAATTTTTAGGAGGGGCCGATCGGATTCCAGTGAAGGAAAAGTTTTAAGCTGCAGTAAGAACCTAAATCAGACCAGTTAACAAATATCATCTGCTTCTAGTTATTTGGTAACATTTTTCAATTAAGAATGTTTTGATTACTAAAACGGGGTAAGTGTACTGCATGTAAACTACACACCAGAAATGGTATAGCAAATAGCAAATAAGAATGCCTTCATTTAAGATGGAAATTTGTGGCAGACAAATTTAAGCTTCCATCTACATCATCCTTTGCAAAGGAATGAGATTGTTGAAGCTAAATTTATTTACTCTTTTAGCCAAAAATATTACAGACATACTTATATCACATAAAAATGGATCTTTAACATAAATTTGTATATCGTACTATCTTAATGCAGAATTTACTGGCAAAAGAAGATTCACACTAAATGTAGATCTTATCTTAATTCCTTTACAATGTTAGTGGCACTTCAACCAAAATTAGTAATTTGCTTTAAACATCCATACCCCATTTTAGAGCTACCCAGGCTTTGGCTGCCTGCAAGGAAAGTCAGGAGTTCATTCAAAATTCCTCCCCAGGGCCACACCCTCATCTCAGCACCTTAGGGACTGCTGGGTCCAGCCAAGCTGAAGCTCTTCAATCCCCTCCTCTCTTTCCTTCCTTTCTTTCTGCACACCACTAACTTTTCCCTGAACTGCTTCCACCCCACTTGTCCCAAGCTGAAGACTGAACTGACAGTGATGAGAACAGAAGGCACCGCCTTTAGGTGGGAATGCTAAGACAATGGCCTAGAGTCTTCCCAGACAAAGAAACACAACAGGTCGAAATGTAACAGCAAGAAGATGAAATGGAAGCCAAGGGGCTGGTATGATCTCTCAAGAGAGCATGGAGAGTAAAAATGACTGAGGAAATAAGACCAAAAGGAATTCGATGTTTGTTGAATGGATGTCTCAACCACCAGTTTTGCCTGGATATAGCAGAAAGAATTCTGAGTTAGAAAAAGCTCAAAGCTTTCAGTTCAGTAAGTGGTAAATCTCTTGCCATTAAGTTACTCAGATGCTCAGACAATCACAGTGTAAGTCAAAGAGAAAATCTCAATTTATCAGAAGAAAGGCTTCTAGAAAAGTCTCACAAACACATTTTACCACACATAAGAAAGAAATCTAAAGGATGACTTGACTCAGCTAATCAATTACCTATCCATATGCAAGCAAAGCCAATGGGCTTAAACTCAGAAATATAGACTCGGGGTGGCACCTATGGCTCAACGGAGTAGGGCACTGGCCCCATATACCTGAGGTGGAGGGTTTAAACCCAGCCCTGGCCAATAACTGCAAAAAAACCCCCAAAACTCAGAAATATAAGGGAACTGGGACCCAGAGAACTTATTAAACCTGTAGACTTAGGGCTCAGCACCCGTAGCACAGTGGTCACAGCGCCAGCCACATGCACCAAAGGTGGTGGGTTCGAATCCGGCCTGGGCCTGCTAAACAACAATGACAATTGCAACAACAACAACAATGAAAATAGCCAGGCATTGTGGCGGGCGCCTGTAGTTCCAGCTATTTGGGAGGCTGGGACAAGAGAATCACTTAAGCCCAAGAGTTAGAGGTTGCTGTGAGCTGTGACGCCACAGCACTCTACCAAAGGTGATATAGTGAGACTCTGTCTCAAAAAAAAAAAAAAAGAAAGAAAGAAAGAAAAAACAAAGACAATAAAAAGAGCTTTACTTTATTTTAGCTTTATTTACCTAAATAAATAAATAAATGGATGGAACGGAAGAAAACATGCAGCGGACCAGCAAGGGTGCATCTAGAAAACCCTTGTGTTTTGTGTTCTCTGCCAACCCTCAGTGAGATACAGCCGGGGAGTGGAGGAAGGGGAATGTACAGGCGCCAGGCTGGAGAACTAGAGCAACCGTGAAGGAATATCTGTGTCTGCAAGCAGAGGCTCCCTCAGCTCACAGGGTTCCGGGAGGCATCCACTCTGTCGGCATCACGCAGAGAAAGCAGCCAGCCAGGCTGCCCGTTTCTCAATGGTTAGAGCACAGGCCCACACACGGGTTGGCGGGTTCAAACCTGGCCTGGGCCTGCTAAACAAACAAACAAAAAGCAGCTAGCCACCGCAAGACCTGTTTGAAGACTGACACTGCACAGGCTATTTAAATTTGGGAAAGGAAGAAAGGACGAGAGGATACAGAACCAGAACCAACAGAAGACTTCGTTTGGGGCTGGATTATCAGCAAATGAAAACAAGACCAAGTTCTGGGTCTAACCTGACCAGTGATAAGACAGTGACATCATTCTGCAAGATGGTGACAGCACAAGACATCTCTTTTTTATGGGTGGAAGAGGGTGGGGAAAGGGACCATTCTTGGGGTAAACTTTTCCAATATGTAAATGGATACGTGGGACTGAAACTCTAATTGAGAGTAAAAACTCTGGGAGAAACAACATGCCCTAAGGATGATGCCTGATAAACCAGCTAGAGGACAATCCTAGAAAGGAAATGTGTTTAAGATGGAAAACAACTCACATGGCCGTAATCACAACACTCTGGAAGGCTCAGGCAGCTGGACTGCCTGAGCTCAGGAGTTTGAGACAACTCTGAGCAAGAGCAAGACCCCATCTCTAAAAAAAAAAAATAGCCGGGCATTGTGGTGGGCGCCTGTAATCTCAGCTACTCAGGAGGCTGAGGAAAGAGAATCGCTTGGGCCCGAGAATCTGAGGTTGCTCTGAGCTATAATGCCATCGTACTCTACCAAGAGCAACAAAGTGAGACTCTGTCTCAAAAAGAAAAAAAAAAAAGGAGAAAGGTTCAAAAAGGTGTAGCAGGTTAGATGATTAGATGATGAACAGGATGTCAGTTGTGCAGAATAAAATAAGAAAAGAGAAGACAGTGATTGCATGGGCCTGGTATTCAATGATAGCCAAATTAAAGACAAAAATGTCCAGTAACAATTCTTATTTAGGAAGTATGACCGCCCTCCAAACCCAAAGAGCTCTTAAAGCTTGGAACCAGCCACTTCCAGGCTATGATGGGATGGGAGAAATGAGGACAGTGTCTGAAACAAGGGGCCTGCCAATAAAAATAACCACTTACGGGTAGCGCCTCCGGCTCAGTGGGTGGGGCACTGGTCTCATATATTGAGGGTGGAGGATTTGAACCTGGCCCCGGCCAAACTGCAGTAAAAAAATGGCCGAGTAGGCTTGGCGCCTGTGGCTCAACGGACTAAAGCGCCAGCCACATATACCTGAGCTGGCGGGTTTGAATCCAGCCCCGGCTGGCCAAACAATAATGACGGCTGCAACCAAAAAATGGCCAGGCGTTGTGGCGGGCGCCTGTAGTCCCAGTTACTTGGAAGTCAGAGGCAGGAGCCTCACTTGAGCCCAGGAATTGGAGGTTGCTATGAGCTGTGATGCCACAGCACCCTATCCAGGGTGACAGCTTGAGGCTCTGTTTCAAAAAAAAAAAAAAAAAATGGCCGAGCATTGTGACAGGCACCTGTAGTCCCAGCTACTGGGGAGGCTGAGGCAAGAGAATCACCGAAGCCCAGGAGTTGGAGGTTGCTGTAAGCTGTGACACTACCACACTCTATCGAGGACAATAAAGTGAGACTCTGTCTCTAAAAAAATAAAAAATAAAAATAAAAAAATAACCACTCACCATTTACATGACCACGGATCTGGTAACATTCTGAAAAACCTAGAAAGGCAGAGTGCACTGGAGCCTTAGGAGCTGTCTGACAACCCAGAAGTTACTAAGAGCACCACAGTCAAGGTCCATGTCACACTGCAGTAGTTTCAGCAGCCTCAAGATTATGAGGCTGACCAAACAGGGGTGAGACCTCCAGTACTGAACTCAAGAGGTAATGAACCAAAAGTTCCACTTCCCAGTTATATTCTCAACTAACTGGCTCATTCGCAAAATGGGGGTGATGCCAGTAGCCTGGTGGAAGTTACAATATGTTGGTAACATAGGAAAAAATCATATCTAAGTGCCCTTGAAACTGGTTGATACCTAATAGGTATTCAAACCCAACAAAAGTTAGTAGATGGCCACGCCATTGAGAGAAGAGACTCTACATGGGTCACTATGAAAGTTTTGAGACACAGTGGGTTATAGTCTATTATTTCACTTCCAAGACACAGTCAACAGCATCCTTTCTGATTCATCTAGAGCAAGTTTCAACTTTCACAACCTATGGGTGCTGCTGGGAGGGCTTCATTTGTTTCCATCCATGAAAATTTTATATTATTTTATTTTTTTTTTTTTTTTTTTTTTGAGACAGAGCCGCAAGCTGTCGCCCTGGGTAGAGTGCCATGACATCACAGGTCACAGAACCTGCAATTCCTGGGCTCAAGCGATTCTCCTGCCTCCACCTCCCAAGCAGCTGGGACTACAGGCTATTTTTTGGTTGTAGCCGTCATTGTTGTTTAGCGGGCCCGGGCTGGATTCGAACCCGCCAGATTAGGTGTATATGGCTGGTACCTTAGCCACTTGAGCCATATTACTTGATTTTTGTGTAACTCAAAACTTTCACGTGTTATCTCAAAACTTTTGTGTGTATCTCAAAACTTTCATAATGACCCACGTATTTTCTTATTCCTATACACAGTTAACCTTTAAGTTTCATGCATACATTCTCTACAGGTTTCAATGTTGTAACTGAAACAAAAGTGCACAGTAAAACAACTCTTTTAGGAGTCCTGAGGCAACGGGTGAAACACCCAAAACAAGCTCCCCCTATCCCATCCCGTTAGCTTCCATCAAGTTAATTAATGCTTTTTGCGAGAAATCACCACAGAAAGTTACACTGAAGGAACAGGTTTATAATTGGGTGTGTCAAACATATACAGGCTGGCTATAAAGTTCATGTGCATTTTTTAAATTGCAAATGAACATAATATGGCCACCTTGTATATGTCATTTTTAAAAAATAAACACAGTGTGGTAGATATTTATTAAGGAGCAGCCATCAGTAGATGGAGTTGTTCTTATCTGTGTGGCCCAAAGTAATCTCACAAGAACAGCCTGACAATGACTTTTAGGTTTTACAAAGGAACAACTTTCTGAAAAGTTCAGTTTAGTTACAATCCCAAAATACAGTTATTTGCTTTTCTAGTAATCAAACTATGAGACATTCAGTGATGAGAATCAAGGAAAAAATAAATCAGTGTCTTTCTCAAGTTCTAATCCCCAGCTGAAAAAAGCCAGCTGGTCAGCTCACAGCAAAGGAATCACAAGCTTTGGGGATTTTTCCCTCTTCATGACCATAAAAAGCAACAAACGGGTGACATTTCCCTTTACTTCTATTTGCCAGAGGAAGAATGTGCAACTCCATTCAGAAGGCTCTGCTTGACCTTCCCCTGATCTTCGTTCAAGTTCACGTATAGTTACAATTCCTCCAGTATTCACTGCAGGAGCTGGAGAGGTTTGAGGAACACAGTAATTTACAGCATTTAACGCCACAGTAGTCCAATTGTCTCTGGCCCCAGAAAAATTCTGTTAAGGGAGAATTTGAAGGCATAATGAGGCTTGCCTAGGATGATGAGTTCTACGAGCAATTAAGTACCATAAAAATCGAGTCTGTAAACAGTTATTACTGCAGACTGAAAATAAAAACTAAATCTGATGCAAATTATCGGATTAGTTGAACAATAAAATTAATCTGAAGTGTATTCAATCCAAAAAAATTTTTTTCTTTTTTTTAGAGACAGAGTTTCACTTTGTCACCCTCAGTAGAGTGCTGTGGCATCACAGCGCCCAACAGCCTCCAGCTCTTGGGCTTAGGCAATTCTCTTGCCTCAGCCTCCTGAGTAGCTGGGACTACAGGCGCCCACCACAACGTTCGGCTATTTTTTTACTGCAGTTTGGCCGGAGCCAGGTTCAAACCCTCCATCCTCGGTATATGGGACCGGTGCCCTATTCATTGAGCCATAGGTGCCTCCCCAATCCAAAAAAATTGGAGTAGCCTGGGCAGTGCCTGTGACTCAGTGAGTAAGGCACCAGCTCCATGTACCAAGGGTGGCAAGTTCGAACCCAGCCCGAACCCAGCCCAAGCCAAACTCCAACAAAAAAATAGCCATGCGTTGTGGTGGGTGCCTGAAGTCCCAGCTACTCAGGAGGTTGAGGCAAGAGAATCGCCTAAGCCCAAGAGCTGGAGGTTGCTGTGAGCTGTGATGCGACAGCACTCTACTCTACCGAGAGCAACAAAGTGAGACTCTGCTTCTAAAAAACAAAAAAATTAATTTGCCTTATTGTTGCCTTAATTTTCTACTTCCTTTTGGTCCCACCTCCCCCCTCCGCTAAAGTATCAGCAAGTCTTGACCTAACTTAAGGACATTAAAAAATTTAGAGGTAGAACCTCTGTAAATTGACCACCCAAGGGACTGTAACAAACTAGTCAACATATGGAGATGGTCAACATAACTACAAGTACTGTAGTATGTCCAGACTTTGAAAATTAGTTAACTTGAGGTGGTCAATGTAGGGAAGTCGTCAACTATAGAGGGTCTACTGTATAAAATATTTCATTTCAGTGTAATATAAGACATTTCCCAAATAATGTAGATTTAAAATGTGACATATTCCATATTTTTCCATTTTAACCAAAAAGAATCCCTCCTAATTTGGTTAATTTTAAAATTAGATATCTATGGGCGGCGCCTGTGGCTCAAAGTGTAGGGCACCGGCCTCATATACCAGGGGTGGCGGGTTCAAGCCCGACTCCCGGCCAAAACTGGAAAAAAAATTATCTATAATATACAATAATTTTTATATAAACAAAATAAAAATCCACCATTCCTCCCCCTAAAAATGAGAATATTTTCTTTAATATTTTAGTATTATTCTCAGTCCCAGATTAGCATATAAAGTCAGGCTTGGAGTCTCCACCTATATTCTAATCATTAAGTATGGCTTCACATTGTCAAACACAATAAATACAGAAGTTAAACCATAGTAGTAATCAAATGCTCAAAATTCTCCAGAGCAGAGTCATAAAATACCGTTGCAGGCCTCTCAGTTACTAATCTCCTTGTGCTTTCTGCCCTAGGCCAGCCTTCCCAACTGTATTTGGGGAAACGTGCATATTCTATTTCCCCTTTTGAAGATGCATAATTAATAATATAGTATTAACATATAAAGGGTGTTGAAAAGTTCTGCAGGCTAAAAAAATTCTGAACTTCAAGCCAACTTTTCCTAGCCTATTTTTCATTCAGTATTTCTCCCGACACACTGAGGTTCTTCCCTGCCTCATTATTATTATTATTATTTTCTTCTTCTTTTTTTTTGAGACAGAGTCTCACTTTGCTGCCCTCGGTAGAGTGTTATGCCTTCATAGCTCACAGCAACTGCAAACTCCTGGGCTCAAGTGATGCTCTTGCCCTCAGCCTCCCAAATAGCTGGGACTACAGGCACCCACCACAATGCCCAGCTATTTGTTTTTCTTGTTGTTGCAGTTGTCATTGTTGGTTTAGTTGGCCCATCGTCTAGCCTGGGTGTATGTGGTTAGCACCCTACCCAGTGAGGTACGGGCACTGCCCTACAAGTTTACTCTTTATTTTTACCAAAGCTGGATGTGATGGCTCATGCCTGCAATCCTAGCACTCTGAAAGGCCAAGGGCAGTGTATTGCTTCAGCTCAGGAGTTCGAGACCAGCCTGAGCAAGAGCAAGAGCCTGTCTCTAAAAAACAGCCAGGTGCTGTGGGGAGTGCCTGTACTCCCAGCTACTTAGGAGTCTGAGGCAAGAGGATAAGCATGAGCCCAAGAGTTTGAGGTTGCTATGAGCTATGATGCCACAGCACTCTACCAAGGGCAACAAGGTAAAATTCTGCCTCACAAAATAATAATAGTAAGAATTTTAATCAAGACCACACCATAGAGAAAGTACATTTTATCAATCACATTTGTCATATTTCTAGTCACTAGCCAGCCTATAGCCCTACCTTCGTTTTTTGGTGTTGAGGGTGCAGGCAGTATTCGTGAACTTGGGACTTTTAGTCCAGCCCTCCTGGAGGCTGAGAAGTAAAAGTCACCCACCTAATCTGGGTAAGCACTCTGGGTAAGGAACAAGCTGGGTCCTCATGATCACAGGGACTGCTTGAGAAACTTTCTCTTACAAATTTAATACTTGAAACCATGACCTACTTCCCTGAATTCTTTGCATTCTTCCTTGTCATGGAGGGACTGTTTATCAGGCATGGTGCCAGAAATGACTTGAAATCTGTGTCACTGTTGCAATTTGATAAAATGGTAGGGTCTCTTCAGTCACTTAGAGCATTTAGGATACAAAAACTTTAGCATTCAAAAGACTTTCAACAGGTCTTTAATTTATATCAAAAGAATAACTGATCTTCGTTTTAATCAAAGCAAAACAAGTATTCTATATGAACAAAATGAAGACTGATCTAAAACTGCCATGAAACTGATTCAACTGAGTTTTACCCTTCATCAATCAACTAATTTTTGTTTAAAAATTTTATACTCTACGCCTAGCGCGATGGCTCATGTCTATAATCCTAGCACTCTGGGAGGCTAAGGCAGGTGGATTGTCTGAGTACACGGGTTCGAGACCAGCCTGAGCAAGAGCAATACCTTGTCTCTAAAAATAGCTAGTCATTGTGGTGGGCACCTGTACTCCCAGCTACTTAAGCGACTGAGGCAAAAGGATCACGTGATCCCAAGAGTTTGAGGTTGCTGTGAGCTATGATGCCACAGCACTCTACCAAGGAAGGCAAAGTGAGACTCCATCTCAAAATAAATAAATATTAAAATGAAAAATGAAAATTTTACACACTAGCTTTGGTCAGCAGTGAAGAAAAGGTTATAGTAGTCAGGATCAATTTAAAACTTTAGTAGTGGCTCGGCGCCTGTGGCTCAACAGGCTAAGGCGCCAGCCACGTGCACCTGAGCTGGCGGGTTCAAATCCAGCCCGTGCCGCCAAACAACAATGACGGCTGCAACCAAAAAAAGGGTGCCTGTCGTCCCAGCTACTTAGGAGGCAGAGGCAGGAGACTCACTTGAGCCCAGGAGTTGGAGGTTGCTGTGAGCTGTGATGCCACAGCACTCTATCCAGGGTGACAGCTTGAGGCTCTGTCTCAAAAAAAAAAAAAAAAAACTTTAGTAGTGATGTGTTCTATTGCTTTTTCAGTAATTTTTTCATATAAAACAGAGCAGAACAAGAACAAAAATTTCCATTTAAATATCTAGATTAGGGAGGTGCCTGTGGCTCACTGGGTGGCGGGTTCAAACCTGGCCCCAGCCAAACTGCAACAACAAAATAAATAAATAAATAAACATTTAGATTAACAACATAGAAGTTAGGAACTCACATCTAGATAGTGGTTAAATGTGTCATTTCTGAAATAATTAGGAAAAAAATAATCATAGAAAGATTGGCTATGTTCTTAGCAATCTTCTATACATTATAATCCTATTCCTCTCCCCACCCAGTTTGAAGTACAGTGCAATTTACAATTGTAAATTCAAAGTAGAGACCACACCTAAGATTGAACAGAATCCAGTGCTACTAGTGTTGAGTTTTGCCTATGTACTCAAGTGAAGGATAATTTCAAACAAATGTTTTTAAGATGTATTTTTTAGGGGCGGCACCTGTGGCTCATCAAGTAGGGCGTCGGCCCCATGTACTGAAGGTGGTGGGTTTGAACACAGCCTCAGGCAGACTGCAAAACAGAAAAACTGGGTGCTATGGCTGGCGCTTGTAGTCCCAGCTACTCAAGAGGCTGAGGCAAGAGAATCATCTAAGCCCAGGAGGTGGAGGTTGCTGAGAGCTGTGTGACACCACGGCACTCTACCGAGGGCAATAAAGTAAGACTCTGTCTCTACCAAAAAAAAAAAAAAAGTGTTCTTTAAGCAGTTGTAATGTAGTAAAAACATTATCACCAAGAATTAAAAATGTAAAAAGGTTAAGAATCAGAAAATACATTGACAATCTTGTTTTTTATGTATCACAACGAAATACACTTCATAAAGGAAACTATCAAAGGACACAATAAAGCAGTCTTAAATAACACTGGTCACTATCAGGAGTGATAGAAATTCATCATTATGGCCCACAAACCCCAGAGCCTGTAAGAAATTGTGCACTCAGACACAGAGAAAAATAGCAAACCATAAATTGTCTTCTGAAAGACACACCAAAGGGCAGACAGTAGAGATGGGAAAATGACACAAAAGAAATGTCTTCTTCATAAGGAAAGACAATGATTTGCCCAAGCAATCTAGTTTCTCTGCTTAGAAACGGAGTGCACTCTCAGGCTCTTTCAGTTTTAGGTGTACTCTGCTGTGCTAAGGCAGGACAGTCACTGTGACATGATGATACAATGATCTGCCAACCCTTCAATCCAGTGGCACCTGTTTTATTCAGTCCTCTCTCCCGTTGACATTCATTCTTGGTTCCATCTACCTTCTCCATAGCCCCCACCAGTTCTTCAGTGTTATCATCTCCCATCCTAAGATACTTGACCTTCCTCCGAGCCTCCCATATCCACTACTCCTCAAGCCCTCAGTACCCAAGGACTGTGAAGACCACTATTAGAAACATGGGCTAGGCATGGTGGCTCACACCTCTTATCTCAGCACTTTGGGAGGCCATGGAGGGTAGATCTCTTGAGGTCAAGAGTTCAAGAGCAATGAACACAGAAAGACCCTGTCTCTACAAAAAAAAAAAACAAAAAAAAATCAGCTGAGGGTGGTGGCATGCACCCCTACTCCCAGCTACTCAGGGAGGCAAGAGGATCATCTGAACCCCAGAGTTGTTTTTGTTTTTGTTTGGCCAGGGCTGGGTTTGAACACGCCACCTCCGGCATACGGGGCCGGCACCCTACTCCTCTGAGCCACAGGCGCCACCCTGAACCCCAGAGTTTGAGATTGCTGTGAGCTAGTCTGAGGCCACAGCACTCCAGCCTGGGCAACAGAGTGAGACTCTGTCTAAAAAAGAAAGGAAGAAAAGAAAGGGAAAAAACAGAAGAAGAACAGAAAAGAAAGGAAAAAAAATCAGCTTTTTTCAAAAAGCCTTTTTTTCTGGCCTCTTGACTAATGGGCTCCTATCTGCCTAGAACACGTCACAAAATGTTCTCTTCTTTGTACAGCAGTTATCTGGACAATTCACCAGGCAGACCAACTAATGATAATTCTTCTATTATCTATGAAACTTATTTGAAGACTGGGGCATATACCTATAGTCCCAGCTACTCAAGAGGCTGAGGCAGGAAGACCACTTAAACCCAGGCATTTGAGGTTGCTGTGAGCTTTGATGATGGGCACTGCACCCTACCTAGACAGCAAGACTGAGGAGAGGGGAGAGGAGGGGAGGGGAGGGGAGGGGATTATTGAGCTCCAGAATGCCTTCTACCATACCATGGTCTACAAAGTCTGCTGCAAACCTTTACTTTAAAAGTCCAAAGTTGTTACCATCAAGTGATGTTTTCTGTCTAAAGATACTCTTGGTGTAAACTGTCAGGGTTTGGTGTGGTTTATCACACACCAGTAGATAACCGACAACTGACACCAGCGTCAGATAGATGTTAGACGCTGGTGTCAGTTAGATGTTCTTAGCAGATGTCCTTGTCTGACTACCAGGAGAGAAACTGAGGTGCTCCATCTTCCAAATCCTAAATGAAATCTCTTTATTTCTAATTATCCTCATAAGCCAAGCCTATACCCTGTACTATGTCCACTGCCCCATACCTGAGACATCACCATACTGTGAAAATGTTTGCTGACACAATCTCTTCCAAGTCACCCTTTCCAGACTCACTTCCCACCACTCTGCTCTGAGTGCTGTCTGCCTTTATGGAAGAGGGTTTCCCAGGAGTTCACCACCCCTGGACGTGGTATTTTGGCATCTGTGTTTTATTCACTGTCAGAGGCTTTAGTCGTTCTGTATAGCTTCTGCAGCTCTTATGCTGATCGGCTGCAACTTTATCATCCTCTTTCTATTGTTTCCTTAAAAACCTTCAGCTCCTTAATTATCTTGTACTTTCTTGCCTCCTGACCAATGTGCTTCTATCCTCCTAAACACTTCCCAAAATGTTCTCTTCTTTTTACAGCACTTATCTGGACAATTCACTGGACAGACCGACCAGTGCTAATTCTTTTTATTTTTTTTCCTACATTCATTTCTCTTTTATACTAGGAGATTTATTCTTTTAACATAATGCATTATTCCTTTTTTATTCATTTTAATTAATTAATTAAATAATTTTTTTTTTAATTGTTGGGGATTCATTGAGGGTACAAGAAACCATGTTACACTGGTTGCATTTGTTGGGAAAAGTCCCTCTTGCTAATTCTTCTTTTATCTATCAAACTTACTTAAATCGTTATTTGGTATTTCATCTAGAATAAGAGTTTGAGGTTGCTGTGAGCTAGAGAGGTCTTACCTCACCTTGATTATGAGGTGCTCAAAGATAAGGCTATGTGATGGCACCTGTCACTCAAAGGAATAGGATGACAGGCCCATATGCCAGAGGTGGCGGGTTCAAACCCAGCCC
>CAUYON010044329.1:0-14721 GCA_963573935.1 Arctocebus calabarensis
GAAAGAAGGCTATGTGATTTTAGGCAAAAGATACAGCAGCTATGTGACTTCTGGCAGAGGGAGCAAGGAGAAAGAACTATTGTTTTCTAGGAAAGGAGAAGAAGCAGTTTGGGGATTGTTCTTTTATCTCACCTCCTGGGCTGTGGGGTTCTTGCTACTTCACCATCCACACTCCACATACAGGGGCCAGAGCAGTGCTGGTGGCACCAAGGACAAAGTTTTCCTTCCTGAAAACACACCAGTCAACCTGGCACCACCCTGCCTCTAAGCTCCAAACTTTTCAGTCAACCTGGAGTCAGAACAAGTGACCCAAGAAGGCCCTGGGCTGTGGGGAGACCCTGGCTGTAACATGTGGGATTAGAAAGAGGCAGGCAATGGCAGAGAAGCTTCCAGATGGTTTCTCAGAGGAGGGTGATTATGAGGCTAGATCTTTGAGGATCAAAATGGGGCAGGGGGTCCAGGGTCCAGGGTGGCAGAGGAGGAGTGAGAAATTCATTTCTCATAGTTCCAAAGGCTGGAGATTCAAGACCAAGGTGCCAGGAGTTCCAGTGCCTACAGATGGCTATCTGTTTCTTAGATGGTGCCTTCCTACTGTGTTCTCACCTGGTGAAAGGGGCCAGTGACCCCTCTGGGGCCTGTTCCATAAGGTCACTAATACCATTGCTGGGGGTGCCACTCTCCTGACCTTGTCACCCCCCCAAAGGCCCCACCTCCTAATACTGTCACCTTAAGTGTGAGGATTTTACCATATGAATTTAGAGGGAGACACAAACATTCAGGCCATTGGAAATGGATCAGATGTTTGCAAGGAGCTGAGGGGACTGGGATTTCAGTGAGCCAGGAAGAGCCATGAGCCTGCCTTGCAGGAATGTAACATTGCCTAGGAACAGAATTTGGGGTGTCCCCCCAATTTATATTTGGATGTCCTCACCCCCAGGACCTCAGAATGGAATCTTATTTGGAAATAAGGCCTTTCCAGATGTGATGAATTCAGATGAGGTCATTTGGTAATAGGATGGGCCTTAATCCAACGACTGGTGTTCTTATAAAAAGGAGAGTTGAGGACACAGAGAGCCACTCAGGGAGAACACTGCATGGAGACGGAAGTGATGCTGTCACATTCCAAGGATGCCAGGGGGAACATACCCTGCCCACACCTGCATGTGCCACTCTGGCCTCAGGAATTGAGGGAACCGTAGGTTTCTGATGTCTAAGTAAGCCCCCCAGTCTGGGGGCCTTTGTGATGGAAGCCACAGAAAATAATGCAGTTGGGTTGTCACCCTTGGCTTCTGCTCCCGGGACCACAAAGCAATGAATTCCTTCACTCCCAACAGTAATCACCCCTACACCATTTGCACAACTTCTGACAAGGGCAGCTGAGCTCCCTGCCTAAGGCACCAGCAACCAGGTGACTCTGTCTATATCAAGCTGTCCAGGAATCCATTGCTATGTATTTTTTGAAGTTTATCTATTGGAATGTATCACCTGCCCTTGGGATAGATGGGTGGCTGGAAACCTTGCCTTGACTCCAAAGGTAGCTGTGAGGACCACAAAGGGCATGTCTTGGGTTGCTGTGGAGCAGGAAGGTAGGACCCGTGGTTATGGTCCTGGAAACGACCAACGCACACACTCCATAGGCCAAACAGGACTGGACAGTAGCTGTATTACTCTGGGGCTGATGAAACAAAGTGCCACACACAGGGTGGATTAAGACCAGAGACATTTATTATTTATTTATTACTTATTTACTTTAGAGACAGGGTCTTCCTTATTGCCCAGGCTGGAGTATGATGGTGTGATCATAGCTCACTGAAGCATTGAACTCATCTCAGTAATCCTTCTGTCTCAGCCTTCTAAGTAGTCTGTAATTTCTTTTTTGAAGAAAAAGAACAATTTTCTTTGTTTTCCCTTTTTTTTTTTTTGTAGCCTCTCACTTTGTCGCCCTTGGTAGAGCGCTGTGGTGTCACACAGCTCACAGCAACCTCAAACTCTGGGCTTAGATGATTCTTCTGCCTCAGCCTCCCAAGTAGCTGGGACTACAGGCGCCTGCCACAATGCCCAGCTATTTTTTTTGCTGCAGTTTGGCCAGGGCTGGGTTTGAACCTGCCACCCTCATTATATGGGGCTGGTGCCCTACCCACTGAGCACGGGCGCCCTCCCCAGGTTATGCTTCTGACAAAGGTCTGATAACTAGATTCTACAGAGAACTCAAACTAAAGGAACAACTTTCTTTTTCTCTTGTCCCAGACTCCTAAGTAGCAGGGACTAGAGGCACCCGCCATGACACCTGGCTACCTTTTTTTAAGAGATTAGCTCTCGCTCTTGCTCAGGCTGGTCTCAAACTCTTGAACTCAAGGGACCCACCCTCCTCAGCCTCCCAGAGTGCTAGGATTACTGGTGTGAACCACTGCGCCTGGCAGAAATTTAGTTACTTATGGTCTTGGGAGACGAGAAATCTGAAATCAAGGTGTCTGCAGGGCTGTCTTTCCTCTGAAGGCTTCAAGGGAGGATCCTTCCTTCCTTATTTCTGGGGGCTCCAGGTGTCCCTTGACTTGTGGCTGCATGGGTCCAATCTGTGCCTCTGTCATCACGTGGCCATCTCCTCTGTGTGTCTGTGTCCAAACCCCCCCCCCCTTTTTTTTAAGAGATGGGATCTTGCTCTGTCTTCCAGGCTGGAATGTAGTGGTGCAATCATAGCTCAATGCAGCCTCCAGCTCCGGGTCTCAAGCAATCCTTCTGCCTCAGCCTCCCAAGTAGTGGCCCCCAATGTTTTCATTTCCCATGGGAGCCATCGTGCTTGGCTCTCAAGACTGCAATTTCTTTTCTTTTCTTCCTTTTTTTTTTTTTTTTTGAGGCAGAGTCTCACTTGGTCATCCTGGGTAGAGCTGTGACATCATAGCTCACAGCAACCTCAGACTCTTGGGTTCAAGCAATCCTCTTGCCTTAGTCTCCCAAGTAGCTGGGACTATAGGTGCCCACCACACGGCCGGCTGTTTTAGAAACAGGGTCTCACTCTGGCTCTGGCTCAGGCTGGTCTCGAATCTGTGAGCTCAGGTAATCCACCCACCTTGGCCTCAGATTACAGGCGTGAGCCACCGTGCCCAGACTTTTTTTTTTTTTTGAGACAGTATCACCTGGTCACCCTTGGTAGAGTGCCATGGCATCATATCACAGCAATCTCAAACTCCTGGGCTCAAGTAATTATCTTGCCTCAGCCTCCTGAGTAGCTGGGACTACAGGCACCCGCTCAGTGCTGGCTCCTTTCTTTTAGAGATGAGGTCTTGCTCTTGCGCAGGCTGTCCTGAGCTCAAGCAATCCACCTGCCTCGGCCTCCCAGAGTGCTAGGATTACAGGTGTGAGCCATTGCGCCTGGCTTAAGACTCCAATTGCTTTATAGCTCCTATTACACCTGTTCTTCCTGGACTCTCATAGGTGTCTTCTGACCTCAGTTTTCACTCCGTTCCTCACAACTTCCAAAGAGAGAGACCTGTCCCAGTTGGTCATGCTAGGCTCTGCCATGGGCTGGGCACCCTCCTTTGCTATAGTCATTGGGGTTGGTGTGGGGGTGAGATGCTGGAACCCTATATATATAACATGAGGCAGCACTGCCCACTGATTAAGAACAGCAGTGTTGGGGGTTCAAATCTTGACACTGGGCAATCCATTCTCTCTCTCCAAACCTCAGTTTTCACACCCAGAAAATGGGAGTTTGCATTTTCTTAGGTACAGAGACCCGACTGCAAGTAGTAGTAATTGAATTCTAGTTTAACAATTGTGAAGCAGGGCACCTACTTGTGACTAGGCTGATGCTGGACACTAGGATGAAGCCTGGCCCCAACCTAGGAGTCTCTTCAAGCAGGGGGAAGAGATGGACATGTCTCTTACACAAGTATAGGTACAAAACAGATGGAAGCACTTCCTGCCTGCATCCTCCCCCAAACTCACAGCTGTTTAGGATTAACTGGGAGGCTGGGATATTGATTTTCTTCCTGGAGGATAGGGTGGAAAGGCAGCTCATCATCTTTACAATGTTTTTATTAAGACCTCCCAAAGAGGCTTTTTCCTGCCCCCCGTTTTCCTTGTGTCCCCTGATTAAAGCTGAAAGGAATCAGGAATATGTGAACCACATTTGAAGTGGTTAAAAATAATAAAGCACAAAAAGCCATTTGTTTTTTCAAAGATCCCAAGTGATTAGAGAGAAATAGGTTCATTTGAGGCTGAAGGCCTTATGTTGTCAGTTTTTCACGCATTAATTCATGCATTCTCATGATATAACCCTGGGGGCTATTGTTAGGTCCAACTTATGGACATAGTTGCAGAGGACCAGAGAGAGCAAATGACCTATATAGTCAGTCTCTGGCTGGCTTATCTCTAGCCTTGGCTTCCTTTCTGAATTCTTTCTTCTGCAGGAACCATCCTTTTAGAGAGGTAAGGCCAAAACTTGGGTTTAAGGTGCAAATACCTCTGGAGGAGGAGTGTCCCTTCAGGGGGCTGAGCAACTGTGAGCAGGTTCTCCTGAAGGTCAAGAATGGGAGACAAGGGTGGCACCTGTGGCTCAAGGAGTGGGGCACCGACCCCATATACTGGGGGTGGTGGGTTCATACCCAGCCCTGGCCCAAAACTGCAAAAAAAAAAAAAAAAAAAAAGAAAGAAAGAAAGAAAAAAGAATGGGAGACAAGAAGAGAGAAGGGGCAGGGAAGTGAGAGGCAATAAAACCCAAACTCTGAAAAATGTGGGAGGGGCTGTGGAGTTCACTGATTCACTAATTAATTCATTCACTGCATATAGTCACTGTATGGACACTGAGCCGCTATTATGTGCCAGACACAGTGGGCACAGTGGAAAAGATGAATATTAAACAAACACTCCACTGTGGTATAGATCAGAAAGGAGAGAAAGGATAACAGGGGAGGTGGCTTGGGCTTCCTCATGACACTTCATGGGGGACTAACAGAGTACAAGGACGGTGTCAGGATTGCCTGCCTTTTACAATGGGCCAGAACAAGATCTAGAACCTGCATCTCTGAGGGCCTGGTTTGGGCCCTAAAATGTATTGACATTCAGCCTTCCCATTAAAGTTCAATTCTCCTATTTATATGAAACCAGCACATTGTACTCCATGATTGCATTAGTGTACACAGCTATGATTTAATAAAAAAAAAGTTCAATTCTCCTCCCTGTTTTTTTTCTTTACGGCCCTATCTGGCATTAATACCACAGGAGATCATGGAATCTTCCTCCCAATTTTGTCACACCCAGCTTTTAGCCTTCCCTGACCATCTGCCCAAAGGAGGTGTCCTTCACTTAGGGACTCAGCCACACACCACCTTATATCATTATATTAGATTATCTGCCACGCTTCCTCCCTCCCCCCAGCACTGAGGAACTCCCTGGGAAATGATGCCAAGAGTCTAGCTAACTGTTCTATTCTCAGAGCCACTGGCAGGCACTCAATGCATACATCTTTGAATGGATGTGTCTCCTCCAACTTTAAAAATGAGGTACATGGAATACAGAGGGGGAGCACTTCTGCAGCTCCACCCCTGTACTGGGGTGGATCAGGGCCTGGCCACGCGGGTCCTTGGCCAGTTGTGTACTTCCCCAGGTCTCTTCGTAGACTGGGGGTGCAGACAGACGGTGCATAGGCAAGCACTTTGACAGTTGCACTACTGGGTGCTAGGAGCAGCCAGGCCTGTGCTTGGCACAGCAGGCATGGCAGTACACTTGACCAGTCACCATGGGTGGACCCCCCCCCCCGCAGAGCGGCTTCGGAACCCTCCCTGTCCTTTGCTCCGTGTTGATGTCACCACTAACTAGGACAAAGAGATGCACAAGCCACCACCCTTAGGCCATTGGGCACTGACCATCATCCTAGACTCATTCGTTTTCCCCTCTTGGCCCTGACAACCCAGATGGAAAAATCCTCTTGCCGCTAATCAGCTCATTTCCTGGCCGTAGTATGCTGGGGAATCCTCCTATCCCGCGCTGACTGCCAGCGCCGAGGAGATCTCGCCCAGAGGCACCGCCCGCCCGTGACGTCAGGTGGCCAGACCGTGACATCACAGACGCGGCGGCAGGGAGGTGCCAGGGAAACCAGCCACGCGTCGCCATGGCGACAAGGGGGCGGGACCCGAACAAAGCCCCACCCCTACGGGTCATGCAAACCTCTCGGCCCCTTCTCCGCCCGCGCGCCACCGGTGTCCCCGCGGGCAGCTCCCCAACGGCGCTGCCGCAAAGCACGACAGCCGTAGTGCAGCGCCCCCCGGTGTCGCAAAGCGGCGTGCGAGAGGCCTGGCGAGACTAGGCCCCGCCCCTCTCTGTGACGTAAGCGGCGCGCGCGCCCGGCGCTCCGGCCGCAGCTGCGCAGTATCGAGCGTACGGCCACCGCCCCCCGCTGGCCGACGCTGGCGGCGTAAGGCGCGCGGGCCCCGGAGCGGGCGCGGCGGAGCGCGGCGAGCCCGGCGCCTGCCGCTCCGAACATGCGGAGGCCGGCCCAGGCGGCGTGGGAGCCGGAGCGGGGGCCCGAGCGGGCGCCGGAGCTCGAGCCGGAGCGCGATCGGGCGCAGGGCCAGGTGCAGGGGGCCGCGCCGCGCTGCTGAGACCGGCCCGGCCGCCGCCCGCGGGCTCGGCCACGGCGGAGCCAAGGTAACTACGCGCGCTCTCGTCGGCCTTAGCGGCCACGCGCCCCGCCCCCGCGCCCAGAACCCTGCGGCCTGGAGACCCCCCAGTCCCTGACCCCCCAGTTCCCACCCGCACGCTCGGGGCCCTGCTGACTCCGCTTCCCGGACCCCAGCGTAACAACCCGTACACGGAGAGCCCCACTGCCCTCTCTACATCTCGCGGACCTCGCAGCCCGCACCTCCAGATCCCGCCCCACGCTGACTCCCACATCCAGTTCCCCGCCGCCCCGGTGACCTCGCATTTAACCGCCCTCGGCTGACCCTTCAGTCTCAGTCCTGCCTCCTCTCTTCTTAGCCTCCTGCGCTCACGCCCACCACCCCGTTCTCTGTCCCAAGCTTCCTGCCCACCTTGTGTCCCCTTTCTACCGCCGGTTTAGTCTTGGCCCTTCTACGCACTGGTGTCTCCCCTCTCCGCTTTGTGGTGCTTAAGCTTTTGAGGGGTAAAACCAGGGGGGTTGGAGGCAGAGGGGTCTGATCTGGGAGACCTGTTGCGGGGCCTGTTGGGGAACTCCCGGCTGGTTCGCTGCGCCCTCCCCCTTCCGCTCTGGCCACTGGCTTTGTTTTCCGGAAACACACGGGCTAGGGAGGGAGGGTGAGATGTTTGAGCGGGACCTGTAGCCCCAACTTTCTCGAGGAGACTTTCTCGTTAGGGGTAGGGGCTGAGAGTTCTTTCTGGACCCTGGCGCCCTGGGATCATCGTGGCTTTGGGGGCAACTGGTACTCGTTCCTCTGGCCTCTGGATGGCTTTGTTTGTAGGAGAGACAGCCCGAAGGGTTGTCTGTGTAGGTGGAGTTCAGCATTTTTTCCCTCCCTGTCGCCCCACAGTGGAGCCCACACCTTGGCCAGAGTTTGGGCTGGGGGCAGGTGTGTCTGTCTGCAGGTGCATCTGGCTGGCCTCGAGGTCCTAGGGTCTTTCCTCCCCGTTCCTGCTGCACACAGGATCCTCATTTGGTGTTTCCCGGCCCCCAGAGGCTCTGTGGGCTCGTGGGTGTGAGAGATGAGCAAGAAAGTAGGAAAGCTCCAGTCTGGAGGGAAATCCAATCTCCTCACCACTGTAACTCGCCTCCATCAAGGAAAGGGGTGTGGGGGTGGCAGCAGCTGGGCTTCGAATCACCCCTGGGCTGTCCTGCCTTGCCCAGGGGGCCTCTGTGAAGAAGACAGATTGTTTCCCTGGGCTCCACAGGTTTGAAAGAGGGAAGTTTGAGGATATCTCTGGTAGGTTGTTTTGTTTTCTGCTTAGGTCTCCACCAAAACTAAAAGGCTGCAGCCTGGGCAGCCACTAACTGATGAGTTTCCCAGACAGGCAGCACCCAGAGCACATCCGGCATGCACTTTGCCTCCAGTCTTCAGGGCCCCCAATGTTTTGTTCAGCCCCCCATGGTGAACTGTGCAGCCACTGGTGGAACTCAGTGGGAGGGCTGTTTGTGCTGTAAATGGGCAGGCAAGCTGGGGGTGTACAGTAGGGTCCCAGTGGGGAGGGCAGGATCTGGAGGCCAAGAGTGTCTTCAGCAGGACTACACTGTGAGCCAATGGGGGTCCTGGGGGCAGCTGGTTCTGTACCCATACCCTCATGGGTCTAGTGTGGTCTGGCTTCATCTGGCCCAGCTTGCAGTGGGACTTTTTTATGTGTAGACAGGCTTCTTGCCTGCTGTCACACCACCCTCATCACCCTGGGCTCTGGGCATGCCTGGGAGGCAGGCCCCTCTGGACATGCCTGGGAGGCCAAAGAGTGCAGGTTTCCTTGAATTACTGATTTGAATTTCTTCTTTTTTTTTTCCTCCTCCTTTTTTCATTACACAGTAATTACCCCTGGATTGCAAAAGGAAGTAGGTGAACTTTTTTTTTTTTTTTTTTTTTTTTAAATTGAAAGTCTTCCTCTTTGCTTATCCTAGGTTTTGGGGAAGGTAATGTGCCAGGTATTAATTTGGGAATGGGGTAGTCCTTTGGTGTGCCAGATGGACATGGAGCCACTTGTGTCCATGGAAACATGGGGAAGGTTGGTACATGCCAGGGATGCATGCCCTGTGCCTGATCAACCCATCATCCATACTGTGGATGATGGGCTGGTCAGGCACAGGGCTGTCCTTAAGACTGTTGGCATTTCCCCTGGGAATGTCTACAGAGGAATGTGCTGCTGCACATTTGATCATGCCTTCCTCAGAGTTTCCATAGAGCCTCCCTAGACCCACACAGGAGTAGTGAGCAGCCCCCTTCCTCTGCTAGGTGCTCCTGGTCCACCAAGGCCTTGACTGGGGCTGGGCAGTTGGTTGATGGCAGAGGGAGGGTGACGGTGAAGAGGTGGGAGAGGCAGGAGCTGCTATGGGTGAGTGTCATGAGTGGGCTGACCAGGGGCCACTGGCCTTTTGGGCCAGTGGGTAGCACTGGACAGGTTGGCATTAATGGATCATTTGAGATGATCCACTGGAGGTGAGATGGGGCCCTGGTGAAGGAGGCCCCAGGGTTGAGTTAGTGTCTTGGTGGTGGGGTGGGTGGTAGTAGGGGCCTTTATTTGCCAGTCAGCTTCGTCTCAGGCTGGGGCTTGGTGGCTGTACTCAAGCCGAACGAAGGCCATGGCTAGGCATCAGGTGCGCCAGGCAGAGCCTTTTGGCTGTTCTATGAATACTTCCATGACAGACGTGTGGAATAGCTGCTGGTGCTGTACAGCTGGGCATGCGGCAACTAGACAGTATCCCCACTCTCCACAATAATCAAGGGAGGGGGCAGTGGGGCAGAGGTCTGTTGGCCTGGAAGGCTCCCCGTGCACAGTGTAGCTCTGTGTCTGCCTTCTCCCTTAGTTGGGAGCCATGTTGTGTGGGTTTCTGTGAAGTGGGTAGAGTGGCCCATTTTATAGGTGAGAACGTCAAGGCCAACCTGATATGCTTGAGTAGAGAAGGATGTTGGACCTGACCAAGGGTGACTCACCTGTGCTTCTCTAGTAGCCCTTGGCTCTGGCAGGCCCAAGGAGGGTAGTGTTCTTAGTCCTTGCCTCACCTCCCTCACCTCCCTGTTCTCATTGGTGTCTGCCTCCTGCCTCATCTCATCTGCCCCTCCTTCACCCTGCTCCTGGGCTAGTGTGTGTTCAAGGGCATGGCCTCACTGTGTGTGGGCCTCACTTGTACTGCCCTGGCTTGGACTCAAGGTGAGGTGTTTGGGACCACTTGGAGTTCCCCAGGGGCCCCTGAGAAGCAGCAGTACCTGGACTGATCGGTGGGTGCTACAGAGCTGTGTGGGCAGGGACTGACGTGATGAGCTGGGCCTGCTCACCACCCTGGTGTCCTAAAGAGCTAATATTCTTTGCTAGCTAATACTTGATGGGCCCCAGTGTCCTCCTCCCTGACTCTCCTATTAAGGGTCAAGGATGTTGTGACATTCCACCTTTTTTCCCCATGTCCACTGCTAACCCCTGATCAAGGCTTTGCAGCACCCTCTCCACTTGCCTACTGCCACTCTTGGGTTTCTTTGCAAGCCTGTGCGTTCCATGAGGCAGCAGGGCCAGCCAGGGACAAGGCTGCATCCTGGGACCTGGAGGGAAGCTGTTTCTCATGCCTGTTGGATGGCATGAGGGCATTGTGACGTCCTAGATTTTCTAGTCCTGCTTAGGTACCCTTGGTCCTTGGCATGGGTGACTTCTTGGGGTATGCTAAGCCCTCGGGGTGTGAAGCTCCTCTGAGAGGCTCAGAGGGCCTTTAGGGGAGGGTATAACAGTGGCATGTTTTTCCTTGCTCAGATGCCCATGCATCACCCCTGCACAGGGAACATGCCATAGGCTGTGGCCTGAACAAGGTGGGCCTCTGCCCTGGAACACCCTTTGCTCACCCAAGGGCAGCCTAAGGCCCAAGAGGCCTTCTCCCACCTACTGGAGCCCAAGCTCCTCAGAACGCTTAGCAGCTTCACTGTGCCACAAGGCGAAAGACAGTTTCAGATCACGTCACGTTAAAAAACAACTGGGTTCTGGGTGGCGCCTATGGCTCAGTGGGTAGGGCACCAGCCCCATATACTGAGGGAGGCAGGTTCAAAACCAGCCCCAGTCAGCTAAAACAGCAGTGACAACTGCAACAAAAATAGCCAGGAGTTGTGGAGGGAGCCTATAGTCCCAGCTACTCTGGAGGCTGAGGCAAGAGAATTGCTTAAGCCCAAGAGCTAGAGGTTGCTGTGAGCTGTGGCTGCAGCACTCTACTGAGGCGACAAAGTGAGACTCTGTCTCAAAAAAAAAACCCAACTGGGTTCTTTTGGACAGAATCACAAGTACAGGTGATAGGTGCAGACCATGGTCTCCTCTTAAAGTATGCTTCAGTACCTGTGTCTGGGAGAGCAGGAGTGAGTGTGGACCGTGTAGTTCTGCAGGGAGGTGGGACGAGGACGCTGTTGTAGCTGGCCTGAGCCTATAGGGTGTGGCGTCTGTCACAGCGTACTCTCCTCTAGAGCCTGGAACCGTTACTCAGGGCATTCCAGGAAGAGGTGAAGACAGCCTGTCCCCCTGGAGGATCCCAAATCCCTGTTCTTCCCATGCCATCAAGCTGGCTCAGGCTCTGCTTCTCTGGACTCCTAGTGTGAGGGCAGCAGGGAGGTCATCACTGAGCCAGGAATAGGCTTTGGGGCCCCAGAGCCATCAGAGATGGTCCTGGGTTACCATCCAGGGCTGCTGCTCACCGTCTGAAAGGCAGAAGTAGGTATGATAGATTGTTCATTGTGCCCAGTGACTAAGTTAATACATTATTCTCCTTAGAGTCTTAAAAGAAGTTGCACTAAATGTAACCTCTCAATTATGGGGAAATTCCTACCTTCCAGGATGAAGCCACACCTGGGCCTGGCTTGGGCCCCATCCTCCACAGTCATGGTGCTGAAGGCAGTGTTGTCTGCAGGACCCGCCTTCCTTGGGAACACTTTGGAACACTGGTGTGGCTCATAGTGACTTTTGCCCCTTCCCATCTGAGCCCTTAGTCCTCAGTTGAGATGGTGAATATGAATCCCTGTCCCATCACAGTGGCTGTTCCCATCTGGAGGCTTCTGTCTATGGCAGTCCTGCAGCAGGGCATATTTGCACAGGTGAGCAGTCTGAGCCATTTGTGTTGGGCAGGGTCTTCCTGGCACAGAGCGAGCAGGCTGTGTGGTGGGTCATTCTGGGGACACAGGTTGATGGGGTCGGCCTGCCTTTGGTCTGCTAGTTGTGCATGTGGAGTTTGTCATGAGCACTCCATGACAAGGTGCTCCAGCTAGACCCCGGGTAGCTGAGGTTTGAGTAGGGGCATGGGTGGCTCAACAGAGCCCCTGGTGCCTAAGGCTTGTGGCTTCAGGGATCTGAGACTTCTTCTCTCAGGTGCCCACAATCCTTGAGCCCTCCAGGCAAGAACAGGTGGCTCTTCAAACTTTAAATTTTAACCTGTCCTTGGCAGAATGCCTGGTAACAGACATAGGGGAGCATGGTTCCTCAGTGTGTCTAGAAATGGTCTTGGGCCTTGAGGGGGCCTTGTGTGCTATGTGGGTGGACAACTTGACAGAACCTTTAGTGTATATATGTGTGCAAGGTGCTCAGCTGCCATGTTGCCTGCCCTGGTGGACTGTGGCTGTCCCATAGATGGCCTCACCTGGGGCAATGGGCCATGGGTTTTGTTGGTTGCATGGGCAGCTGTTGTGTGTCAGCCCTTCCTCCTCCCTCACTGTTTCTCCGTTTCTGCATATTTCACTTTCTGCCTCTTTCACTTCCTGTGGGTACACACCCCTGGATTCTTCTGAAAGATTTATGAGAGCTGTAAAAGCCAGTTAAACCTGGGCTCTACCATGTAGGAGGTGTGGCCAGGGAAGACTTTAATCCTGCAGAGGAGTGAGGCTACCAGTCCAGCCCCTGGTTCTGTCTAGAGCTTCACTCACTTGTTTTTAAACAGCTTTATTTACATACAGTCCACATACCACATGACCCACTTTCTTTCAGTTGAGGTGTAATTCACATTCCATAAAATTCTCTGGTATATACTTCAGTGGGTTTTAGTACAGGTGACCCTTGAGCAATGTGGGGCTAGGAATGCCAAACCTCCATGAAGCTGAAAATTTGTGTATAATTTTGAGTCCCCCAAATGTAACTCGTAACGGACTCCTGCTGACCAGAAGCCTTACTGATAACATACACAGTTGATGAACGTGTCCATGGTGTGTTAGGTGTGTTATCTACTGTGTTCTTGCAGTAAAATAAGCTAGGGAATAATGTCATTAAGGAAATCTCGAGGAAGAAAGAATAGATTTACTGTTCATGAAGTAGGAATGGATCGTCTTGAAGGTCTTCATCCTCATCATCTTCATGTTGAGGAAGAGGAAGAAGAGGGTGGGTCTTGTTGCCTCAGGGGTGGTAGCACCCTGAGAAGCAGAGGAAAACTCAAGTGTTAGTCATAGCTCAGACCCATGTTGTTCAAGGGTCAACTATATAGTCACATAGTTAGTTGTTCAACCAACCACCTCTATCTAATTCTAGAACATTTATTCTATAACCCTAAAGGAGACCTCATCCACATCAACAGTCACTCCTTCATTCCTTGCCCCCAGCCTGTGGTTCCTACAAATCCACTTCCTATCCCTGTGGCTCTTCCTGTTCTGGACATTTCACATAAATGGAATCTCACACTGTGTGTCCTTTTGTGTCTGCTTCTGTCACTGAACATGATGTCCTCAAGGTCCCTCCATGTTGTGGTGTCAGAGCCTCATTCCTTTTTACATGGCGAGGGATATTTCAGTTTTGGAGTAGGCCAGTGGGCTGTTGGGTTCATTTTTCTCCTTCTTCTTTTTTTTTTTTTTTGAGACAGAGCCTCAAGCTGTCACCCTGGGTAGAGTGCTATAGCATCACAGCTCACAGCAACCTCCAATTCCTGGGCTCAAGCGAGTCTCCTGCCTCCACCTCCCAAGCAGCTGGGACTACAGGCGCCTACCATAACACCTGGCCATTTTTTTTTGGTTGCAGCCGTCATTGTTGTTTGGTGGGCCCAGGCTGGATTCGAACCCGCCAGCTCAGGTGTACGTGGCTGGCGCCCTAGCCCGTTGAGCCACAGGTGCCGAGCCCATTTTTCTTCTCTTGATGGGCACTTGGGTGGCTTCACCTTTTGACTGTTGTGAACATTTTATGTCTAGATTTCTGCATAGGTGTGGGGTTTTTTTGTTTGTTTTTTTTTTTTGAGACAGAGCCTCAAGCTGTCACCCTGGATAGAGTGCTGTGGCATCACAGCTCACAGCAATCTCCAATTCCTGGGCTCAAGTGAGTCTCTTGCCTTGCCTCCCAAGTAGCTGGGACCACAGGCGCCCGCCACAACGCTTGGCCATTTTTTGGTTGCAGCCGTCATTGTTGTTTGGTGGGCCCGGGATGGATTTGAACCCGCCAGCTCAGGAGTACGTGGCTGGCACCTTAGCCGGTTCCTTGAGCCACAGGCACCGAGCCATAGATGTGGTTTTTAATTCTCTTGGGTAGAGGCCCAGGAGTGGAATTAATGGATCACATGGTGACTCCAGGTTTGAGCATTTGTGGAACCACTGATTGTCATCCATGGTGGCTGCGCCATTTGTGTCCTGTCCAGATGTGAGGGCTTTATATCTCCAGGTCAGCAACAGCTCACACCCTATTCCTGTGTCTTAGCTCCTTCTGTCCCAGAGCCTGATGCTTCACCTGCCTCTGTAGTGCCAAGGACTGTGCTGTCCTACTGTTCATACTGTCTGGAAAGCCAGGATGTCCAAGGATACCTGGGGTCCCTGCTGCCATGGCAGGTGCCCAGGCTAGATCCCAGTGTGATGGTGCAACTGATGGAAGAGATATGTCACCTGTGGCCTTTGCCTGGGTAAGGCCAGGCAGGTTTTAAGCTGGGGCATCTGGTGTCTATAGGTGACTGATAGGCTGTGTCCCTCATATGGTTGTTGAGGTAGCCCTAGCCTTGTGAGGCCATAAAAGTCAATATCCTGTTCCTGGTATTTTAAAAGAACTTTTTTTTTTTTTGCTGTTTTTTTGGCGTGGGCTGGGTTTGAACCCGCCACCTCCAGCATATGGGGCCGGCGCCCTACTCCTTTGAGC
>CAUYON010044330.1:0-10005 GCA_963573935.1 Arctocebus calabarensis
GAGACAGAGCCTCAAGCTGTCACCCTGGATAGAGTGCTGTGGCATCACAGCTCACAGCAACCTCCAATTCCTGGGCTCAAGCGAGTCTCCTGCCTCCGCCTCCCAAGTAGCTGGGACTACAGGCGCCTGCCACAACGCCCGGCTATTTTTTGGTTGCAGCCGTCATCGTTGTTTGGCGGGCCCGGGCTGGATTCGAACCCGCCAGCTCAGGTGTACGTGACTGGCGCCTTAGCCTGTTGAGCTACAGGCACCAAGCCAGTATTTTTTTTGAGACAGTCTCACTATGTTGCCATGGGTAGAGCGCCATGGTGTCATAGCTCACAGCCACCTCAAAGTCTTGGGCTTAAGTGATTTCTTGCCTCAGCCTCCCAAGTAGCTGGGACTACAGTTGCCCACCACAATGCCTGGCTATTTTTTGGTTGTAGTTGTCATTGTTGTTTGGCAGGCCCCGGGCAGGATTAGAAAGCGCCAGGTCCAGTGTATGTGGCTGGTGCCCTCGTCACTGAGCTGCAGGAGCTTGAGCCTGCTCTCTCAGTCTTAAAAAACTTTCAAGCTACCAGATAATTCGAAAACTACCAAGATATGTAAAGGTGCTTCATAAATGCTTAAGCCCCTACACAACTGCGTGAAGGAGAAATTGCACAGGACAAGTGGTTAGAGAAGGGTCATCCTGAGAACAGAGACCATGCCTCACTGTGGCTTACAGGCCCTGCAAGTTCTGGCTCCTTCCTTGGTGGCCAGCCTCACCTTACGTATCTTCCTGTCCCCTCATCATCTACAACTGCTGTCCACCCATTACCTCTTAGCCAGTTATCACTTCCTTAGGGTACCCAACTATGATTCCCTGAGCAGGTGAAACCCCTCCTGTGATCTTACTGAACCATGTACCTTTCCAGAGTTGTGAAGTTTTCACAGCTACAATTTACACTTACTTGAGTGATTAATATCTGTCTCCCCTATTTGCCTGAGTGAGGGACCAGGGATACATTTTATCTTACTTACCATTTTATCCCCGGTTCCTGACACAGTGCCTGGCACTTAAAAAGTGCTGAGGAAGTATTAGTTAAATGAGTGAATACATGGTCAGATGGAGGAATGATGAAACGGGTCCTTCTTATAGACACCATGGGGTCAAGAAATCATTTAGATATTTGAGCCTCATCTCTAATCGAAACTTGGCCCAAAGAGCTTTGAAACATTATTGAGAAGGGGTAGCTAAGGGCCAGCGAGGTGGCTCACTCTGTAATCCCAGCATCTGGGAGGCAGAGGCAGGTGGATTGCCTGAGCTCACAGGTTCGAGATCAACCTAGAGCAAGAGCAAGACCCCCCATCTCTAAAGATAGCCAAGCTTGTGGTGGGCACCTGTAGTCAGGTCCTTGGGCGGCTGAAGCAAGAGAATAACTTGAGCCCAAGAGTTTGAGGTTGCTGTGAGCTGTGACGCCACAGCACTCTACCAAGGGTGACAAAGTGAGACTCTGGCTCAAAAAAAGGGGGGGCTTTTTAGCTGATAAAATGGGTATTGGAAATAGAGTCATGACTTAACAAAGGTCCCAATACAACTGTGATGCAAGCTGCTCTTTTGTGTTCAGAGAAGTATTCACGTAAGGGTTATTTGGAGTTGTGTGTCCAATGGACATACACAAAAGAACATACATGAAATAAAAACAAGCTTTCTGGAGAAACGGTCACTCCCAGAGAAACCTGCTCTGGGTTTGAAGGTACAAGTTGCAGGAGATGAGGTTGTAGCTGGGCAGACTCCATTTCCTCAGGGAAAAATGGTACTTGTCTAAGGAGGGAACTGGCCTGGGCGCCTTGGGCAGATTTATTTACTTTTGTGTCAGTGTGTGTGTGTGTGTGTTCTTGCTTGAGCGGGAGCTGTCTCCTCATGTCGGGCTATTTTATCAAGAGTGAGAGACATCAGTAGGTCTCAGAACCAAGCTGGCAAAGCGCAGCACCAGCTTGGGGAGGGAGGAGTCCCTTAGTCCTGCAAGGAGTCCAGCATCCCCCTGAACCTGGAGAAGGGACCTATGTGGGGACACTGGGACCATCTCCCTTGGCTGTTCTCCCATGGAGATTATTGGCGGGGTCAATGATGATGGGAATAGGGGACAAGTGGTGGTGAGGGTGGGCGCTGGGGCATGATTGCAGCAGGTAGATGGGTTTATGAGCAATGTAAGGGTCTTCTCTGAGGACTTGCTGAAGTGCCAGAGGAAGACCTAGGCTGGGGCAGTCCGGAGAGAGATTGCCAGTGTGGGAGAAATGGGCAGAGGCGGGAGGGTAAGATTTATTTGTCGTAAATGGGGCATGGTTTGTAGCCACAGCCCAGGTAGGTCTCCTGATATTCCTGTTAACATTTAACGGGTTTACACTGTGATTTTGCATGTGGTAAAGGACAATTCTGTGGAGCTAATTCCCTCTGCATGGCCACGCTGGGCAGTACTTGGGCACAGCCACTCCAGGGTAACCGATCGATCTGGGTTTGCTTGGGCCTTTCCTAGTTTGGGCACTGAATGTACTGAGTCTCAGGCAAAGTGGGGGAGGGTCCGTCACCCACTTGTTCAGCCTACTCCCTGCAGGTGAGGAAAGCACAATGGATCACTCAAAACCCCCTAACAGCACAAACAACACTGCGTCTTCCCTTGGGATGGATATTAAACATCTACAAAACAGTGAAGGTGGATGGTGACGCTTCCTTTCATACTGTGCCCCGGAGGCTGAACATGGACATGAGGAACGTCTCCACCCTAAGGGGCTGTTCTGGCCCAATAATTCATTTTCCTTTGCCAAGGTACCTTCATCAACATTTTTAGCTATATGTAACAGAATGTTACATTTTTTTGTTACAATTTGTTGTAACAAAAAATTTTGTTACAGTTTTTTTGTTTACAAATCATTGCATAATTGTGTAATACGCTTTTCCTTTGTAACAAATAATCAATGTTATGAATTTGAAACCGCTTTTACATAAACAAAACCTTACATCAAAAAGACATGCTTGTTGGACACTGTGCCCCTGATTCTTCATTCTGAAATGAGGACTGCCCTATCACTAAGATACTCATGACCTTGACAAATGGGACAGGGACCATGACCACCCCCCTCCCCAAATGAGGCAAGCAAGTATAAAGTGAGGAAAGATAAAGAAGAGAAAGGATTCTACCGACATTCCTTTATTCCAGATTCCTTGGCAGAAGCCAGTCTAGATGTCCAGGTTCCGAGTTCTTGGTGCGAGTTGGAAGGAGCTGTCTGACTTCTCCACGGCAGCACAAGATGGGGGGATGGTAGGATCAGCCATCCCTCGCGAAGGTGCGTCTTCTTTTTCCAGGAAGATTGAGGAGATGAGGAGTAGTCCACCAAGAGCTAGGAAAACACCAGCCGCCCAGCCCAGGAAGAGGGCATCTCCAAACTCCCACCGAGGTACAATCTCAGGGATGCTGTCATCCCAGAAGTCTCGGATTGTGGCGTGGGCCACCCAGGAGACTGGAACAAGGGTAGCTGCTGAAGCTGACACCTCCAAAGTCCCTCCCAGGAGGCAAAGCCGTCTCTTGGAGGCCCATCTGACCCCGTGAAACTGGAAGCATTCAGACCCAAATCCAGAGAGCAGAAAGCCCAGCAGGCCCAGCCCGTGGGAGGCCACCATGAGGATGCGGGCTGCCTGCAGCTCCTGTGGCAGGGACAAGAAGGACTCGAAGGCCTTGCATGCAGTGGCGACTTCCTCCTGATTCACGCAGGCCTCCCACAGCCCCATGATCCAGGTCTCCATCTCATTCAGTTCCAGATTAAGAGTCTTCCACTGGGGCAGGACAGTGGTGACGCACGAGCAGAGCCAGCCGAGGAGGGAGAGGAGTAACCCCCCAAGCTGGACTTTCCCCTGCAAACTCCAGGCCATCGCGGCTCCCACCACAGAGGCAGAACGAAAAGGAGGATGGGTGGTTCAGGGACCAGATAGCAGGGGCCACTTTTCCGAAAGCCGAAGTGGAAGATCTTTCACATTTGGGGAGGGTTCTTGTTTCAGTTTTCTGAGCAGCAGCTGAAGCAGGTGTTAGGAACTGGCAATGTTTGGGCTTGGGAATGTGTCCAAGATCAGATATGGATGTGATTCTGGGGAGGGTCCCCATGAAAGGCAAAAAAAGCCATATAGTGAACCATTGATATATATTTAATGAATAAATTCATAAGGTGAAAATGAGGTCATAAGAATGATGTTCTAGAAATAGACACTGGTGTACTCTTTTGGGAAGACGACGCAACTTCATAGTTTATACTTTTTTTTTTGTAGGGGACAGAGCCTCAAGCTGTCACCCTGGATAGAGTGATGTGACACCACAGCTCACAGCAACCTCCAATTCCTGGGCTCAAGCGAGTCTCCTGCCTCTGCCTCCCAAGTAGCTGGAACTACAGGCGCCGGCCGCAATGCCTGGCCATTTTTTGGTTGCAGCCGGCATTGTTGTTTGGCAGGTCCAGGCTGGATTCGAACCTGCCAGCTCAGGTGTACATGGCTGGTGCCTTAGCCCATTGAGCCACAGGTGCCGAGCCATATTTTATACTTTTAAATATTGGCATACTTTAACCTAGCACCTTATCTTCAGGACATTTACCTAATTTATCATGAATATGCACACAGATTTATGAACATGTTCATTGAAATGTTGTTAATAATTGTAAATTTTGGTTACTATTAGGTAGCTATTTTAAAGTGATATTGAAGAAGACGTTTTATTTATTTATTTATTTATTTATTTATTTATCTATTTGAGAGAGAGTTTCACTTTGTCACCCTTGCTAGAGTGCTGTGGCATCATAGCTCACAGCAACTTCAAACTCTTGGGCTCAAACGATTCTCTTGCCTCAGCCTCCCGAGTAGCTGGGACTACAGGTGCCCATCACAATGCCTGGCTATTTTTTTTTTTTGAGACAGAGTCTCACTCAGGCACCCTGGGTAGAGTGCTGTGGTGTCATATCTCACAGCAACCTGGAACTGGGGCTCAAGTGATCCTCTTGCCTCAGTTTTTCTATGTTTTTTTTTAGTAGAGACGGGGGTCTCGTTTTTGCCCAGGCTGGTCTCGAACTTGTGAGCTCAAAGTTATCCACCTGCCTTGGCCTCCCAGAGGACTAGGATTACAGGTGGGGCCACCGCACCTGGTCCACGTGGCTATTATTTAATAGAAGGGTCTCGCTCTGGTTCAAGTTGCTCTTTAATCTGTGAGCTCAGGCAATCCACCCACCCCCGACCTCCCAGAGTGCTGGGACTACAGGTGTGAGCACTGGACGTGGCAAGAAATTTTAATGACATGAAAAATTTCAAGTGAGAAAAGCAGGTGATCAAACAATATATGAAATATATACACAGAATGTAATTTTGCTTTCATCAAAAATGTGTGTGTGTGTGTGTGTGTGTTTGTATACCACAAAATTAACCATGTTTTTTTTTTTTTTTTTGCAGTTTTTTGGCTGGGGCTAGTTTTGAACCAGCATATGGGGTTGGTGCCCTACTCCTTTGAGCCACAGGGTCTGCCCAACCATGGTTATTTTTGTGGTAGGATGATGACTAGTTTTTATTTATTTATTGGTGCTTATCTATGTGTGTTTTATAAATTTGTCATTTAATATTTTTAAAAACAAATGACCGCAAATATTAATTAATTAATTGTTATTTATTTATTTTTGAGACGGAGTCTCACTCAGGCACCCTGGGGTTGAGTGCCATGGTGTCATAGCTCACATCAAACCCAAACTCCTTGGCCCAAGTGATTCTCTTGACTCAGCCTCCAAAGCAGCTGGAACAACAGGTGCCTGCCACATCACCCAGCTATTTTTTGTTTTTTTAGAGATGGTGTCTTGCTTATGCTGGGATAGCAGCTATACATAGCTGGTGATCATACCATCTTCCACTTCTGTTTGTTGCAGTCGCCAAGTAGTCGGTTCTGACAGGAAACCAAAGATTTTGCATTTACTGAGTGGAGCTAAAAGCCAGACTTTTTTTTCTTGAGACAGAGTCTCACTTTGTAGCCCTGGGTGGAGTGCTGTGGTGTCACAGCTCACAGCAAGCTCAAACTTTTGGGCTTAAGCGATTCTCTTCCCTCGGCCTCCCAAGTAGCTGAGATGACAGACGCCTGCCACAACGCCCGGCTATTTTTATAGATGAGGTTTCCCTCTAGCTCAGGCTGATCTCGAACCTGTGAGCTCAAGCAATCCACCCATCTGGGCCTCCCAAGTGCTGGGATTACAGACGTGAGCTTCCATGCCTGGCCCCTTGGAGTTTTGGCTAGATGTTTTATCCATATTTAATTTTCACATGGCTACTGTGTGATACATGTTAGGTGACTTGCCAAGGTCCCACCCCCAGGTGGTAAATCACAGGCTGAACCTGAGCCAGGGAGCTGGGCTTTGGAAATTTCATGGTGTTGTCCACACGCTGTGCCCTGCTCTAACACGCTGCTGACACAGCACCTGAGTGAGGGCTAGTCTTTATGACAAGATACAGAAGAAAACCGGGATTTATTATACCGAAGTCATAAATACACGGTTTATTTTTATTTACCATATGCCGTGAGGTAGTTAAAAAGTGACAGCAGAGGTATTCCCTTAGGGAGAAGCAGGATTTTCCCTTTATCTTACTGATGTATCAACACCTTAACAGTCTGCTGTATCAGTGGACAGCAGGGCTGCGAGGGTGGAGGGAGGCCTGCGGAATCATCTGGAATGCTCTTTTTTTTATGTTTTATAAAAAAAAATTCAAACACACACAAAAGTGGAGCAAATGGCATGAAGAAATCTCATATTGCAACACACATCTCCAAAAATTACCCATTTGCACCAATCTTGATCCATCCGCACCTGCATCCACCCTCTCCCCTTTCATGCTATGTGTATTTTTTTTTTGAGACAGAGCCTCAAACTGTCACCTTGGATAGAGTGCAGTGGCATCACAGCTCACAGCAACCTCCAATTCCTGGGCTCAAGCGAGTCTCTTGCCTCCACCTCCTAGTAGCTGGGACCACAGGCGCCTGCCACAACGCCCTGCCATTTTTTGGTTGCAGCCGTCATTGTTGATTGGCGGGCCCGGGCTGGATTCGAACTCTCTGGCTCAGGTGTACGTGGCTGGCGCCTTAGCCCGCTGAGCCACAGGCGCCGAGTATTTTGAAGCAAACGGAAATCCTCTTTCGAATTGTAGGCTCCTGCTGCTTTCACAACACAATGAAACTTGTACGCAAACTTGGAAATGCTGTCTGTCTGCACTGTGTCCAGCTAGGTTGTGTGTTTGATAACTTCGCTTCCTTAATACAGGGGTGCCACATGTGAGCAAATCATGACAGGTCAGGAGGAATCCTTTCTGAAATTGCTCCAGATTCCCTGGCCTTTTCCGGATGATTTGTGAAAATCTGTGAATTGGGAGATATGTAATCTGTGAGTGTGAACTATGAAGGTTTGGTTATTGAGCGAGAATAGAACCCGTTCTCTCTCTCTCTCTCTCGCGGGCTTTTGCGTCCGTCCTTGTTCTTTTTATTTTTTTTTTACAGAGTCTCACTATTTGGCCCTGGGTAGAGTGCTCTAGCATCACAGCTCACAGCAACCTCCAACTCTTGGGTTTAAGCGATTTCTTGCCTCAGGCTCCCAAGTAGCTGGGACTACAGGCGCCTGCCACAATGCCAAGCTATTATTGGTTGCAGTTATCATTGTTGTTTGGCAGGCCCTGGCTGGATTTGAACCTGCTAACTCTAGTGTTTGTGGCTGGTGCCCTAGCCGCTGAGCTACAGGAGCTGAGCCTAATTTCTTTTTTAAAATTGAGTATTCATTTGTTTCTGCATACATCCACGGTGTGCTTAGCAATCTCATTCCATTTCACCTGCTCTCTCTTCTCCTTTCTCAATCTTCCTCTGCCTCTTCCCTGTCTTTTCCTTGGACCTTGAGGAAAAGCTTTCACCTTATCCAGTGGTCTGTCTGCTCAGGCCGAGGTGGGAGCTTATGCAGTTATGTTTATGGGTAGGGATGGATAGGTTTTCTGAAGGAAGATCTCAGAACCTCAACTGCAAAGTAGCATCTGCTTCGAGTCTCAGATTCCCTCTTGCTGTTGTCAAAAGGCAAAATGACAGAGGCCAGGCATGGTGGCTCGTGCCTGTAATCCTAGCACTCTGGGAGGCCAAGCTGGGCAGTTTGCTCGAGCTCAGGAGTCGGAGACCAGCCTGAGAAAGAGTGAGATAAATGGCATAAAGAAAGATGCCTGTCTCTACTAACAATAAAAAAGCTAGCCAGGCATCCTGGTAGGTGCCTATAGTCCCAGCGACTTGGGAAACTGAGGCAGGAGGATGGCTTGAGCCCAAGAGTTTGAGGTTGCTGTGAGCTAAGAAGCTATGGCATTCTAGCCCAGGTGACAGAGTAAGACTCTGTTGCAAAAAAAAAAAAAGAAAAAAGAAAGTAAAAGAAAAAAAGGCAAAATTACAACAAACTTAGTCTAAAAGTCTTAATTGGCTTTATTTGTGATTCTAGAATCATACAACACTTAATTGTAAAATAGAATAAGTGGCCGGCGCCTGTGGCTCAGTGAGTAGGGCGCCGGCCCCATATAACGAGGGTGGTGGGTTCAAACCCAGTCCCGGGCCAAACTGCAACAAAAAAATAGCTGGGCGTTGTAGTGGGCGCCTGTAGTCCCAGCTACTCAGGAGGCCGAGGCAAGAGAATCACCTAAGCCCAGGATTTGGAGGTTGCTGTGAGCTGCGACGTCATGGTACTCTACCAAGGGCGATAAAGTGAGATTCTGTTGCTACAAAAACATAAAATACAATAAATGTGGGAGGTTGAGGTGGGTGGATTGCCTGAGCTCATGAGTTCAAGACTAGCCTGAGCCAGAGTGAAACCCCTTCTCTAAAAACAATAGCCGGGCATTGTGGTGGGCGTCTATAGTCCCAGCTACTTGGGAGGCGGAGGCAAGGGGATCACTTAAGCCCAAGAGTTTGAGGTTGCTGTGAGCTATGATGCCACAGCACTCTACTGAGGGCAACAAAGTGAGATTCTGTCTGAAAAAAAAAAAGAAGTGTTCTAATGGGCTAACTGGAGGAACTTGGTTTTATAGACAGAAAAGGGCTGAAAAAGGGAGAAAGAAAGAACTAAAAGTAGATTGGTTGTTTCAAAATTACTTTCTTTGGGCTCGGCGCTTGTGGTTCAATGGGCTAAGGCGCCAGCCACGTACACCCGAGCTGGCAGGTTCGAATCCAGCCTGGGCTCACCAAACAAAATTACTTTCTTTGTAAGGTGGGAACAGGAAACAGCATAGTAGAAACATGAATGATTGTTTGACATGAATGATCGTTCAACACGAGGTTACCCTTTAGTAAGGTTTAAAATGGGGAGCTTCATTACCATGCCTACCGAAACAGGTTGGCTTGGGAATTTGGCTACTGTTTCTCGTTCTGATTTCTCAGTTTTAGTTTGGTGAAGTAGTCCTTTAGCATGACTGACTCCGTTTTGATTTGGGACGAGTGCAAGAGCTCAGTGCAAATCAGTGATCTGGTCTCCTACAAATTCCATTTATCACAAGACTTCTGTGATTCATTCAGAGACTGGGTGCTCCTTTTTCAATATTTCTTCTGCCCTTGTACCCCCCACAGGGGCACATTAAGCTTCAGGGTTTTCCCTGCATAGGGCTCTCCCAAGGTTTGAACCTATTTTTTTTTTTTAACACGTTAACAGTTTATTAAGAATTAAACAAAGGTATGATGTGATACAGTACAAGCAAGACACTCAAGATAGGTATAATAGTACTACTCACAAAAAAACTTAAATTTCACCTCAAAAAAATCACAAGACAAAAGGGAAAGCAATTTCACTGTTATAAGATAAGATACTTCATGCAAAGTATTAACCCTGCCCCTCCAAAGCCCAACCTCCCAACAAACAAAAAACTATCTGGGAATACTGCTATGCTAACATATTAACCACAGTATAATCATTCATAGGAAAACAGTAATTAAGCAATGAATTGAATTAAATAACAAAGTTCAAACTGTC
>CAUYON010044331.1:0-16705 GCA_963573935.1 Arctocebus calabarensis
GAACTTTCCCCTTCTGGAGATCTAGTCATGATCAAAACTCTTCCTTCTAATTCACCTTCCCTAACCCCAACTTGGGAAGACCCCTTTCCTGTTATCTTGTCTTCTACAGCTGTTAAAGTTATCGGAGTCGATTCCTGCATACGTCATTCACGAGTAAAATCCTAGAATCCTCCATCTTCGACAGAGGCAGGCAATGAAGACAGCCAACCACAGGCCACCTACACTTGTGGGCCAAAAGAAAGTTTGAAGTTATTGTTCAGGAAACAGCAAGAAAAATCAGAGATTTTTTTTTAATATGGTTTTCTTTTAGCATCACTGAATAAGTGCTTCTGACCTGATGCTGTTCTACCCTTGCCTATTACTGATTATACTAATCATATTTATGTTTTCCAGAAGTGTCATCAAGCCACATGCAATAAAGATGGTTCCAGTCCATGAACCCCTGTATCACTCTCCCTCTGGAGAAACCCTAACTGCCCCCTTCTATCATTGCCCGATTCAGCAGGAAGCAGTTAGATCGAGTCTTCACCCATTTTCCCTAACAGCAGTTGGAGTTTCTACTCGGAGAGGGAGAATTGATGCAGGACATTTGGCGCCCTAGCCAGCTCAGTGGGGCTGGCGGACCTTCTGCCTCCTCCTTGGCAGTGTTGGTGGTGTGGCAGGCAGCTGAAGAGCCAGCGGGCTGGATGACAGGCAAGGAGGGGGACCTCCAACCCCCACCGGAGGCTCCAATAGCCAAAAAGGCTGACAACTGCCGAGGAGACACCTGTACCTCGGTGTCTCCTTCACTTTGCACTCAGGACTAAATGTGGAACCCCCATTTCCTATGCCTAGGTCAATTTCATGTGAATTTCCTGGGTCTCAATTCCATGAATGGACTGTGCCCACCCATCGATACATTCATTCACCTTGCCCTGGTGGAAGGGACTGTGCTCATTCGTTTCCTAGCCAAGGAACCCATCCACCTATATATACCCGGAGACTAAAAGCCTAAAGGGGGAGACGGGAAAGACTGGGAGAGAAACGGAAAGAGCTTTTCTCTCCCCACTTGAGTTCTCTGTCTCTAGCAGGAACTTTAGTGTTTTCTGTATTCTTTTCTGTAAATAAATTCTGTCTTACCACTGGAAAAAAAGAAAAAAAAGAAAATGCCATGAAGGCTATGTTAAATAGTTTGATGAAAACATTTCAGATTGTATATTAAACCAGCACGTTGTACCCCTTGATTGCACTAATGTACGCAGCTGTGATTTAATAAAAAAAAATTAATATAATATAAAAAAAATTGAAGTCCGTGGTGGGGGGTGAAGGAGGGAGGGCAGGGAGGACACACCGCGGGCACCCCCGGCTCTTCTTGACATTGGCCTTGGAGAGGGACAAGTCTGGGATCCTTTGAAGTTTGGCAAATGTCACTAAGGGCTGCTTTGTGCCCAAGGGGACCTCATTCTCTCGCACCCCGAAATAGCCCTCACGGCGGAGCCCATGGGGAGACCCCCCCAGAGGGGCACGGTCATTACCTGGTCGTTGCTGAGTGGGGGCTGCTTTGTCATCAGCCCACTGGGTAACAGTCACCTGCTCCAGGCACAAGGGCCGTGAGTGATATTCTGGGGCTCCCAAACTCCTCAGGAGTCTCCCAGCTCATCCTCTGGACAAACCATCTCAAGAACACACTGCTTTTATAAGAAACTACCTTGAAAGGCAGTTCTCGGGTGTAAGGGGTCTGCCTGGCTGTCTGCTGACTCTCGGCCTTCATAAATCACAACACCGCTGAGTCTGTCCCGAGGTGCATGACTTGAAGGGCTGCATTGTCCCCGGAAGGCCGAGCCCACACTTGCTCTGCAGCCCCATTGTTCCCTGATGGGACCGAGGCCCACACTGGCCGGCTGTTTAACTATTAACCAAACGCGCAGAGTGAGTGACCACAGCAGCCAGCGGCCAGCCAGCTCCATGAGGATCCGCACTGTGTGCGCCCCCTTGTTAAGATTCAACCCCTTTATCTTTGCACGGCAATCGCTACATATGCTCACAAATGATTTATTGCTGTTGATGGCAACCTATACAAGGAACTTTGCCAAAGGGCGTCCTTGGCTGTTGACATGCACGTAAAGATGGTAGAGGGTCAACTAGACCCACCAAACCGCCCCCATGGTGCTGACCCTCCTCGGGGCTTGGTTTTGTGGGGATTAGGAGGTGCACAGCCACCCTGACTGATCCGAGCCTCCCTGCCCAGTGAGCACAGGCAATGGAGGTGTTCTCAGTCACACAGGAGATGCCCGCGGGGATCTGCGGTGATTTAATAAACACTCCAGCTCAGATTTCAGAGAGCCACGTGGAGACCCATGCCTCGGCAGACTGCATTGCTGAGTGCAGAGCAGATGATTCTGCAGTCTGTCCGTCTAATGAGTGAGTGTCTCTTATTTTTAAGTCACTGTTCCAGGTGAATAAGCCAACCTGCCATCTTCCTAGGAGAGCATCTTTCCCAGCCTTGGTAATCAGCTCCCTGCCTCTTCCACAAAGACCCACTGCTGGCAGTCGGTGCATGGGCTGGGCCAGGCATTTTTGGAGGCAGGTGAAGAGGGGTTAAAGGCCGTAAGGACAGAGATAGTGACTCCCCCCGATCCCCGCCACAAGTGTAAAGCTGAAACCTCCATAATTAAGTTCGCTTTATCAGAATTTTCCAGTGACTTTTTTTTTTTTTAAGAGACAGAGTCTCACTTTATCACCCTCGGTAGAGTGTCGTGGCATCACAGCTCACAGCAACCTCAAACTCCTGGCTTAGGCGATTAATTCTCTTGCCTCAGCCTCCTGAGTAGCTGGGACTACAGGCGCCCACCACAATGCCCATCTATTTTTTTGTTACAGTTTGGCCGGGGCCTGGTTTGAGCCCACCATTCTTGGTATATGGGGCCAGTGCCCTACCCACTGAGTCATAGGTGCTGCCCTCCCAGGCACTTTCTTTCACAAAGGCCTTTCAACCCAGCCCTGCTGAGGCTGGACAGGAGCTCAAGACACCTGTATATTTACTTAATGACACATCACTTTTCTCTGGTCACTCTCACAGCGACAGCCCACCCTACAGGAGGCTGGAACTGAACTACAGGAGAATGGAACTGAACTAGCCCAGGGGAGGTAGTGTCAGAGCCTCCAATGTGTTCAGAAGAAAATGTGGCTCAGCCCTCCGCCCCACTGGCTCCTGTATCAGGAAGCTGAGGCCCCCACATGGCTGTCCGGAGACAGAGCCAGCTGAAGACCTTGGGGCCCCCTCTCCAGGTGTGCACTTCACCTCCTAACTGTGGATCCAGGTGACCCCCACTCATGACTATGTGGAAATCATCATTTTATATAAAGACAAATCAAATTTAATCCGAAAAATAATAGGTGTCTAAAGAGAAGCTTCTCACATAGTGAAAGACAAGCTGTCTGTTAATTCCCAGACTTTGAATGTCATCCCAAGCTCGCTGAGCTCGTGGGCACCAGAGCCTGCTGCCCAGGGGCCTGTAGCAGACAGGGAGGTTGGTAAGCCGCAGGCGGCAGGTGCACATGCCCCCTATCCCACCGCAGGAGAACCTCCTACATTTGAGGTGATGATGACTGACATAGGGATAGGGTCCCCTTCCTGTGCTCAGCCTCTGCCTCCCGGACAAAGCTGGGGCCACCTCTGCATTTTCCAGGGAGGAAGCCCTGGCTGGGCAGCAATGGGTCATTGGGGATTAGACTTCCACTGAACAGGAGGGTCCCACCCAGGCCCAGGCCCAGGGCTTGTTTGAGGAGTTTTCCCAATTTCTAGCTCAGTTTTCTTTTATTTTAAACTCTCTATTTAGGGTTTAAATATTTCTATCTATCCCTTTCTATTTTAAAGCCTCTTCCAAATGTGTTTTAACACATTGAGTGCCGCACGACAAAAAAAAAAAAAAGAAAGAAAGAAAAAAACATTTTTCCTTGGGGCCATAGTGTTTTATTAGGTCAAGAGACGTGTAAGTTATATATGTCTCAAGAGGCCCTGGGATCAAACTACTGTGAGTTAAATACAACTCAAAACAGTTAATGTGCTAATTGTGTAACAAGATACCCAGACATGGAAGTGGCTGTGATGAGGACGTGCCTTTTATATTCGGAGTCCCTGGAAACAGGGAGACTGAGGGGGAAGTGGCCAGAGTGAGGCTAGGGACAGCTGGTGTGAACTGGCTTGGTGGATGTGGGGCGTAGGGCTGTCCTTCCCGTGAGGAGCCTGGTCTGGAGGTGGCAGGGCAAGGTATGTGTGGATATGAGGTCCCGATGAAGGAGGCGGTTGGGCTGTGGGCTGCTGGCTTGGGTTTGAGGTTGGGGGGACATTCCCATCTAGGTTGTCTGCCGTCTCTAGGAAGCAACCACTTCTAGGACAGGCCACCACCAGGGTCAGCAAGGCCCTGGATGAAATAAAAATGTGGTTGTCCCTTTGCCACAGGGTACCCTGATGAGCCAGCCCTACGCGCCAGCCTCAGAGCGTGAGTTGGACCCACTCGACCTTGTAAGGAGGCAGCATCTGCTGTGCCCACGTCAACAGTACCCAAGGCCCAGTTCTCTCTGAGGCCACTGAGGCATCACACACTCACGTGGCCGGACGGACTTAGCTGAGGCATCAAATGCCTGGCAGGTGACATGGGTGAGGCCGGACCAGAGGCCTTCAGAGCTGAGCGGCTTCACAGGACTCCACACACACCTCCAGACGCTGACACATGGCAGGGAAAGTGAGAGAGGTGTGAAGTGAAAGCTGAGAGGAAATCCCACATCTGAGTGGTGAAAAGTCACTTGTTTTCCACGTGAAATCCTACTGACCCCCGACCTTCCTCACAAAACACCCGGCCATGGGAACCAGACTGGGATGAAAGAGGGTAACCACTCCCAGTCCCCGGCCGCCTCGCAGCCAAGTAAACGGGGAAAGCGTGGAGGTGAGGTGGGGCTGGACGGGGTGCGCGGGACGGGCTCTGTCCCCATGAGGGCTGGGACTTCAGAATTCTGGGCTTCCTCCAGGCCTGCAAGGTTCCCTTCTCTATTGTAGAAACAAGACTTTCCGTTTTCCAGAAATTACCACTGACAACCAAATACCGAGGGCCTGTTGTGCGAGTTTACTTAGATCTCCTGGTGTGGAAGACCCAGAGCCCTCACCCCTATGAGTTTCTATTGCTTTTCAGCAACTGCCATAACCCCACAGCGCTCACAGCCTCTCAGCTTGTGGAGGAGAGGAAAGGCGGGGCTTCCTGGGCCTTCCGCCCACTGTCTCACCAGGCCGCTGTCCAGCCTGTGACTGGCCAGAGCGAGATGGGAAGCGTCAGCCCCTCCTCACCTTTCTGAGGCTGGCTCTTCAGAAAGGCCATTCCCTCTCCCAGGGTTTTCACAGGACAATGTTGGGCTCAAGGATGTTTCTTCCATTTGCTTCATAACGCAAATGACTTGGGGCCTCAGTTATAAATGCGAAATGTTTTAATCTTTGCCATCTGGACTGGACTGTGTCCCCCTCAACCTGACATGCACAGCAGGGTGTGCCCTGTTCTTTGGAGAGCCTTCGAAGACACCCTTGAGTTTGAATGAAGTCACACCAGGAGTTTCTTGTCCGGTGTTTTTATGAGAGGGGGACAGACAGGCACATGGGGGGAGCACCATTGTCCCCCAAGAGGTGGGACAGACTCAGGAGTAAACTCAGAGGAACTCAGCACACAGACATGGGGATGACCAGTGAGGACGTGGGGAGAGCAGAGCCCTCTACTCATTAGATGAGAGGGTCCCATGTCACCACCCCCGTGATACCTGCTTGTGGCTTCCAGCCTCCAAACTGTGAGTGGATGAGCAAATATCTGTCACTGGAGGTGTCCCCCAACTGCGGGAGTGGGAATGGTGGGCCCAGCCAACTGGTACCTCCCATGAAATAACTTAGTCCCCACCGGAGTAAAAGCACCTGGTGGTCACAGGGCTGGCCAGCTCCGGGGCAGGGCCTTTTCAAGGCGTGTAACCAGGGGCTGCAAATCTCGGGCCCATGTGGAACTCCCCTGCCTTGCTCTCCCTGCTCTCAGAAGGACTTGTGGGCTGTGTCACCTGGCTACACTGGGCCTGGCGTCGGAGGCAACTGTCACTGTGGACCCACAGGTGTCGGCTGTGCTCACAGACTCTGACCAACAGCCATTGAAGACCAAGAAAATTCTGAAATAAATCAAGTATTGGCAATGTATCTAAAATAAATCAAGTATTCTCTGCTGAATCTTGGAGGGGACAGTGTCAGTGTTGTGCCCTGACCAGCAAAGAAGGCCCGGTGCCCATGTGGCTTTATAGGTTATACAATTAGTGTGTTTCACACTTAAAGATATTTACGAGCGTAGTTGGCTGAGGAGCCCTGGACAGAGAAGACGGGCTCCCCACGGCAGTGCTGCTCCCACCACACTCCCTCTCGGTGGGTTTCTGGGCAAGGTCCTGGGGCAGAGCTTAGAGCCAGGACACCTCCCTCCAGACAAGCAGCGATGCCATGAGGATGTCCAGGAGCTGGAGAATGGGATACTCAGCTCTGAACCTGACACTCAGGACCCCCGCTGTGATGACCAGGCGCCCCTCCAGGCCATGTAGTAACCCAAATGCACAGAGTGACTGCACCATGGCCTGGGGTCCCTGTAAGGGTGCAGCGTGAGCCTCTAGGCCCTCTCCGCACCACATCTCAGGCCCACAGATGCTCAAGGACCACGTGGACAGGACAGCTCTCAGAGTGGGGTTCCTGCACAGCCGTGCAGCCGTGCTGCTGTGCATCACCATCTTCTCACCTCCCTCGGATCCCCAAGCAGCCAGACGGAACCAGGGCCCCTGCATAGGCAACCTGTCCTGTCCCCGGGGAGAGGCCTGTCAAGCACCAGTGTGTGGACAGTGACCTCTAAGGTGTCTAAGAGGACACCCTGACCCAAGGGAAGGGACGGGGGCTGCACATCTGAAGGTCAGACCTGTGAGTAACAGGCCTCTGGACCCCAGCCGCCCTCTGCGACCTCGTGCCAAAGCTGCTGCCTAAGGCTGCAGTCAGCCCCCACCTCAGAGCCTGGGGCAGGAGCTTCCTCCTGGAAACCCAGGGCCGGCGCCCGCAGACGGCCATGCAACGTCGTTGGGGCAGGAAGCTCCCTGGAAGCATCCTGATGGTGCGTGATTAAAGAGCACCTCTGGCCTGGTGCCACGTGCATCAGTGGCACTGCGTGGGGAGATAAGCCAGAGATTTATCACCAGTGTGGGTAACGGGCATCTGAGGGGCACTTGCTCAGGGCATCCAGATATCAGGGAGAAAGGAGGTCTGCGAAGAGGCAGATAGGGATCTCCTCCTCCCACATGGAGACGGCCACTGAGGGCACATTTGTCCTCCGACCCTGGAGAAGAGCCGGCAGGTGCTGTGGGACTCCACAGGCTCAGAGCAGCTCCGTGGACAGTGGAGAATGGCCTTCCATTTGCTGTCCACTGCCAAAAGAACCTCCTGAAGCTCTCCCTTCACTGGAACTGACCCCACTGCAGAAGACCCCCACCCCTACCCTGCACTTACTGTGTTCTCTGTGGGCTCAGCCAGAACTGCACTGTGCCCCTGGCGGGCCCTGCACAGACCCGGAGCGGCTCCGTCCACCTCGGGGCCTGGCCCAGTCTCCCCTCCTTGGAGATGTTGCCTGGCTATCTCACTTGCTGTGTGGGAAAGCAGCCATCCAGCGGAAGGGGAGCTGGTCTCTGCTGCTGCCTCCAGCCCTGCCAGCCGGCTGTCCCTCCTGTGTCCCCACACTTGATGAAGGATAGTCTGCAGTCAGCTGCTGGACGCTTCTCCAGATAGAATAACTCAAGCTCTTTTGCAGTGTTCAGGTATGAGGCACTGTGTTAAAACTTTTCTTGGTAGGTGAAAAAGTTAAAACAACCTAGGACAAAAGACTTTTTAAAAGTTAAAATTTACAAAAAGGAAAAATTCTCAAATGCCTAAGTCACAGACAGAAACAGATCAGCCTGTGTGACCCAGAGTTTGCGCTGTGACCACTCCGGGATATTGAGGATGAGGGAACTTTGTGGGGCTGAACTCAGAGCAGAACACAGGCCACTGACACACGCACTTCCTTTCCTGCACACTCCAGATAGTCTGAGCAACTTCATGTCCGCAGGAGAGCCTGCAGGACGTGATCCCGCCCTGGACAGGAGCGAAAAAAGGACATGACCCTGCCCTGGACAGGAGAGCCTGCAGGACATGACCCTGCCCTGGACAGAGCGCCTGCAGGACTTGACCACTGCCCTGGACTGTGGACAAGATTTTCCTCAGTGGGGGGCTCAACTGGTTCTTTTCCTGCATTGGACTTAACATGAGATCACAGTTTTGTTATTTAAAATTTTAAAAAAGTATATTTCTTCTAAGGTTCAAAATATCTCTCAGAGTAAACAGCCTTGAAAATTTCATTATAGTAACTGTAAGTCTTGGTAGCATCAAAACATGAGAAAATATTCTGTTTTGAAAGGGCCAAGTTCCCCCAAAAAGTGCTAAGTAGGTCAGACACTTACTCAACTCTGCTTGAGCGGTTTATTCCCCTTCATTTTTTCAAGGACACGATGTCACAGGTGACCCACTCTCAGGAAGGTCCCACATACAAGGGAGCACTGTGCTGAGAGTCTGAGCAGGAAGCGGGAGCTCAGGAGGAGTCTTCCCTACATGGCTGTCATCATTTTAACGTTAATAATTGTTTCAGAATGAAAGGCCAGGACTCGGTGGTATGTTTCTCCTAATCGACACTTCCCAAGGCTGAAAGCGTGCTGACGACCTCGGTCTGTGCCCTCGTTGGTGAGGAAGCCTGAGGCTGGAGGTGTCTTCCAGATGGGGACAGGAGCTCACCTTGCAGGCCTGGGGCTGCAGGAGGCCAGGAACTCCTGGGAGGACCCAGGGAATGCAGATTTCGCTCCAGAAGTCTGCGTGTTGGATGAGGCCCACTGTGCGTGTGTCCCAGCCCCATCCCCGGGGCCTGTGAGTGGAACTTGGTTTAGAAATTGGGCCTTTAGATGCCCTTGGTTAGGCTGAGACCAGGCTGAGTCAAGGGGACCCTGGTGCCATGACTGCTGTCCTCATAAAAAGGAAACAGAAAGAGATAGAGACACACGGGCGGGGCGGGGGTGGGGGCCTGCAAGGACAGAGGCAGCAGTTAGGGAGACGCAGCTGTGAGCCAAAGGAAGCCGGGGACTGTGGCACCCACCTGAAGCTGGAAGAGGTGGGAAGGGTCCTCCCCAGAGGGGCACGGCCCTGAAACATCTGGTTTCCGGCTCTGCCTCTGTGACTGAGAGGACAACATTCTGCCGTCAGAGGCCACCACCCTATTTGCAGCAATCTGCTTCTGTGGGCCCAGGACACTAAGTTGGGCCAACACTAGGGACATCACAGCAGCAGACGGGTGTAGCCCAGTGCCTGGTCCGCTGCCTGACAGCCAGATTTCTTTTTCTCAGCAGGTGCTCCATCCTGGAAGCCACTGCTCATGCAGGAGGACTCTGCAGGTGGCAGTGAGGGTGGCTGTTTCCCAGAGGTCCCTAAAGCAACACTGATGCATCACAGCAGGAAAAGCAGACTTAGGGTCCAAGTCAGAGGTTCCTAATGCCGGGGAGAGTACTAAACAAGGATGTTTCATAAATAACGCGTTTCTTTTTCTTTTTAAGACAAAGTCTGTCTTTGTCACCCTTGGTAAAGTGCTATGGCGTCATAGCTCACAGCAACCTCAAACTCTTGGGCTCAGTTGATTCTCTTGCCTTAGCCGCCCAAGTAGCTAGGACCACAGGAGCCTGCCATGATGCCAGGCTGTTTTTTAAAGATGAGGTCTAGCTCTTGCTCAAGCTGGTCTTGACCCATGAGCTCAGGCAATCCACCTGCCTCGGCCTCCTAGAGTGCTAGGATTACAGGTGTAAGCCCCCACGCCCGGTGGCTTTTTAAAATAAGTGGTGCTTGCTGATATTTTTTCTCTCCAGAAGTAGCCTCTAATTCAGAAATTATATATCCAACACACTCAACTCTTACCACCCATTATTTTCCTTACAATTAAAAAAAAAAAAAAAAAAAAAAAAAAAGGAAAGGACGGGAGACCCAGAGCCACTGACCCTGGTAACCGGCTCCTGCCTGACTGAGGGGGTGGAGGGCTTCCCATCACCCTGGCGTGTGTCTGCGGCACTGTGTCAGAGGCAACAGAGAACCAGGACTGACCACTGTCCGTCAGAGTACTCTCTCATCATTTATTTTTACTGGATTCCAGAGCCCCTCCATCTGCAAGGACACAAGAAGCTCCACAGACAGAGCAGTTTCCTTTGAGCAGCCTCAGGACAGGTGGCAGGCCAGCAGTGTAGCCCGGGGTCAGGCTGGTGTGGCTGGCACCGGGGAAGGAATGGGAGCAGATCGTCCCTGGGTGGGCCCTTCTGGGTCCTGATCCATGTCCGTCCTGTAATCAGGTTCTCTCCACTTGCAAAGAAAGAGTTGCTATGACACACATCAGCCAATCCGGGCAAATGTAAGGCCTGGTCATTTAAGTGGTAGGTTCATTGTTGCGGGTTGTGTAGCCGGCGATCAGGAAAGCTGTAAAACAGCCCGGAGTTAGAGGTGGGGGCTGAGAGGGACCCTCCCGGCCACTGTGACTCTCACCCTCCTGTGAACCAGAGTTTATGGCAAGCCTGACAACAAGCCTCTTGTTTGACCTCAGAGGTGGGGGGACCAAAAAGAGGCAGGGGATCAAACTTAGGAGAAGCAATGAGCCTTCACATATTGTCCTCTTGCCTTTGTTGTTTAAAAAAAATCTGTGTGAAAAAAAGTAAGAGGAGAGTGCTGGAGAAGCCATTAATATCAGGCTGTAAATCCCACAAACATTAACTTCACTCCACGCCGTCCCCACTGTGACTGGAAGGAGGAAGAGGCACCATTTAGTGATAGTGCAGAATTCAGCACTTTCTACTCTGACAAAGGTCACACTCTGATCACGGTTCAAGTTAATGAGAAATGGGAACTTGCCACCTCCTTTCAACACGCAGGGTGTGGGGCAATTGCTGAGGACAGCCTCCAGGGTCACATGGGCTTCAGCAGCGCACCTGCCAGTGTACGCAGGAATAGCACAGTGTGACGGGCACCCTCTGTGCCGATGCAGATGTGTGTATGTGTGTGGGCGTGTGCTTGTGTGCAGGTGTGTGCATGTGTGTGGCTGTGGGCGTGTACATGTGTGCGGGTGTGTGCTTGTGTGCCATGTGTGCAACTGTGGGTCTGTGCATGTGTGGGGTGTGGGGGTGTGCATGTGTGTGGCTGTAGGTGTGTGAATGTGTGGGGCTGTGGGTGTGTACATGTGTGTGGCTGTAGGTGTGTGCATGTGTGCGGGTGTGTACATGTGTGTGGATGTGGGCGTGTGCATGTGTGCTGGTGTATACATGTGTGCAGGTGCAGACACTTGTCTCTGGGTAAAGTTTAGACTTTTGGTCTTTGCAGTGACACTCCACAGGCAAAGCTTTTGCCATGTAAAAATCACAAGTTGGTGACCTGTGATTTGTTTTTAACTAAAGGTCACAAGGAAAGACAGAGTATAAGAAAAGTTCTGAAATACCTTTTTTAGATTTTGTCTTATTTCTGCTATACCAGAAGCAGTTCAAAGCTATCATACTGAAGAGAGAAAGTTTCATAAAGTTTAATAAATAAAACGAATGTTTTGTACGTATCTATAGGTCAGACATTGTCTCACTAGCAGCCATGGGGCCTCCTGAAAACACCCTCTGGCCCAGCCCTGCGCTCGGACCCAGTAGCCTTGGGGAGCAACTCTTTTTTTTTTGGAGACAGAGTCTCACTTTGTCACCCTTGGTAGAGTGCTGTGGCGTCTCACAGCTCACAGCAACCACCAGCTCCTGGGCTTAGGCGATTCCCTTGCCTCAGCCTCCCGAGTAGCTGGGACTACAGGCGCCCACCACAACGCCTGGCTATTTTTTGGTTGTAGTTTGGCTGGGGCTGGGTTTGAACCCACCACCCTCGGTATATGGGGCTGGCGCCCTGCTCGCTGAGCCACAGGCGCCGCCCGGGGAGCACCTTTTGTGGCCCTCTACAGAGGGCTGGCTGAGAAGAGACCCAGCCTTTAGGAGTCGGGCCCCAGGAGCACCCCGGAGAGGTTGTGTGTGACAGGTCAGGCCTGCTCTGGCCAGCTGGGGAGAGTCCAGCTCCTGGGGCAGTCACAGGGCATCATCTGGGGTGGGCCTTAATCTCTAAGGCAAGCTAGGATTTTACTTGTGACCAAGAATCACAAAATAAAAGTCAAGTGTTCTAGAGGTTCACTTAAAGAGCAAATGCTTAAACCTGCGAGCTGTGTTTACATCCGTAACTACACATTTGCAAACACACCACGTGGACGAGGTCTCGCTTCTTTTCACAATAAGAAGCGTCAGCCGCTTTCCCATTCTGTAAATTTTACTCCCTGTGCCACACCCTTGTAGATACTTGAAATTATCTTATTTTGTCCATTTTAATGCCAGAACTGCTTTTTAAAATTAATATTATTAACTTAGGAGGTCTGAAGATGGGCCGAGCTGTTCTGGGCACCTCCCCATCCACACCTCCTGTTGGAAGCACAGTGGGAGTCTGCCCCTTAGCGCATCTGGAGTGGCAGGAAATGGGTAATGCAAATGTGTGAGATGCCACCCTTGCTTTGGAAGAACTTCCACATTATTTGACACATAGCCACAAAATTGACACACAAAAGGACAAAAACCCAGCTGTGATCAGAAAACCTCTCAGGAGAATTTGAAAAGGGGACTCAAATGTGCAACACAGAAGACTGAGAGGATACAGCTGATTCTGTTGACAACACCTAGAAACAGTGAACAAAATGAAATTTTTAAAAACTCCTAACTGATTCCTGGAATAGCATTGTGATGGCTGGAGCTCCAGACTCCATAATACACCTTGAGGAGCCCATGGCCTGTGGAAGTGAGGGTGAGGCACGGAAGCTGAGGTCCTGAAGACCTCGGGGAGCAGAACTGCCCACTAGCCCAAACACTGACCCCCGCGCTTACCTTAAGGAGAAATAAATTTCTAACTTGCCTAAGCCATTAAAATAAATAAGTAAATAAAAATAAAATAAAAACTCATGGTTGAAAGGACATTTGGGGAATACCAGGTAGATAGGACACCTCTGTTTTATACCTTCAACTTCCTTGAGTTTATTATTACTTCAAAACATAAAGTAAAATGTATATTATACATATACATCTGAGCTGAAATAAGTCATCTCCAAGTGTAAGGAGGATCTTTATACAGGTGAGTGTTGGCTAAATCCTTGAACTGCCACCACAGCAACCAGGTTACCTGGCATAGACGCTACCCTGAGAGGCGGATTCTGGGCCTTTACGGCCCCAAAGGGTTTTGGTCTCTGTTCCAAGTAAGACAGGGAACTGGACCTTCAGCTCCTACAAAAATGTACAATTCATAAAGTGTCACCATAAGAGAAAATAGACCCATTGCCTTAGAGACAAGATGAAGGGGCTTGATATTTATGTAAAAATATATTTGGAGAAAAAAATTATCTGTTAAAATCAAGTAAACACCAAGCCGTCCCACGAAACCCTATAAGGTCTGGACTTTCGCTCCAGCAGACTGTGTATTGAGAAACTGGCCAGAAAAGAGACCCCAGGGAGGCCATGTCATGCTCCTCTGTGGCGACATACACCAAGCTGGACGCATCCTCAACTGAAAAAAACAAAGGGAAACAAACTAGAAAAAGGAAAACAAAAACACCGCTCACACTAAAGATAACCCAAAAAGCAACCCCAAGAGCAGCAACTATTAGAACTTCAAAAATTATGAAATAAATGTGATGAAAATTATTGAAGAGAAAAAAGGATATGGTAATCCTTCAAAATTTTAAACATAGAATTAGTGTATGATCCAGCAGTTTCACTTTTGAGTGTTTACCCAGAAGAACGTAAAGGTGGGTCTCAAAGATGTATTTATTTGTCCACCCACGTTGACGGCAGCATAATTTGCAACAGCCAAAAAAGTGGAAGCAGCTCAAATGTAATCAGCAGACAAACGGAGCAACAGAAGGTACCACGGGGTCTGATTCAGCCCCCAAAGGAATGAAATTTAGATACCACTCAACGAAACAGCCAGACACAAAGGCATACGTGCTATATTATTCTTCGTATCTGGCCAGGCAAATTCATAGAGACAGAGAGAGGAGCGGGGGTGGCAAGGGACAGGCTAGTGTCCAAGGGACACTGAGTTGTTTTTTTTTTTAAATATGGAACGCTTCACGAATTTGCGTGTCATCCTTGCGCAGGGGCCATGCTAATCGTCTCTGTATCCTTCCAATTTTAGAATGTGTGCTGCCGAAGTGAGTTTTAACTTGACATGATGAAAAGTTCTGGAGGCGGGTAGTGACCATGGCTGGACTGCAAGGAGAACACCCTTAACTGCCACAGAGCTGCATGCCGAAAACAACTGAACTGAAAAATTTTATGTTCTGCACCTTAATAGGTTTTTTGAAAAATTATCAGAGACTAAAAGAATAATAAAAAGTCATAATGAAAGAATGTCATGCTACAATATGTAAGTTTGCGTCCTTATTAATAAGTCTCAAATTTCTCCAGATCAGACATTTTAAAAATCCCTCTGCGTCTCTCCCCTTTCGGTCCTGGCTGCCAGACCTTGCTTTCCACTCAGGTTATTCAGGGTTTTGCTAAATGTTTTTGAAGTGGGTGAACAAAGTGATGACTGACTTAGTTTTATCGTGTGAGAAAAATGTGTTTATGAAAATCAGCAAAGCGATTAGTCTTGCTGAACCTGGCCGTGTCCTGAGTGGGGACAGAGGCAATGAAGCCATCTGCAGTTCATAGCCCCTGTTCTCACTATGGATTGGGTGGCCTGAAAGCCACAGATGGCTTTTCTGATGACCGTGCTTTTATTCCACGAGAATTCTTTATAAATTCGTGTCATAGATAGCTCATTCACGTGCTCAAACCAGGTACTCCAGAGTCGAGGCTCACAGCAATTCCCAGCCTGGCTTCAGTGCCCCCAGGCCTGACCTTGGCCGATTCCATGCTGGGTACTGGCACCTGTCTCGGGTACCGTGTTCCTGGACGAGGCTCCCTGCTCTTAGACTGGGGGGAGTGAGAAATAACTTTTAAGTGATTCGTCATGTTTGGAACATTCCCAGCATTTCCCTAATTCATTAATGTGGATTTCCTTAACTGGCAACTGTATATTATGCAGGAAGAATCTAGAAAAGAATCAGAGTGACCCTCCTTGTTTCTAAAACAGAGGTGCTATTCTGAGCAGGTTCCTCGTCCAGATGTATTCTAAATCCATCAGTATTGGTGGAAACACTTTAAAACAGTTGTTTCAAAATTATTACTTGAAATAATCTCAAGAATGTGGACAATTGGGAGATTACCAAGTTATTGCACAGAGACCACAGAGCTAAGGTTTGTGATTTTCTGTTATGCCGGGGCTACCGTGTCAATAGGCCAGGTGTGTGCCACTTCTGCTGGTCACCGTTTCGATTCTTTATTTGTATCTGAGGACAGCACAGACAGAGGCCAGGAGCTCGGTTCCAGGTCAGCCTGAGAGAATTCCAGGAACCAAGCAGTGCCCCATCGTGGAACTTGGATTGGGACCGGGTATGTGTGGGGCTTTCCTGTAGCTGACAGGCGAGCTCAGCAGGTGAGTTATGCACCCTTCTCCCCAGGGCAGAGCTAACAGGTGAAATAGCATGTGTCCAGGGCCAGAGACCAAGGTTTGGAATAAGGAGGAGGAAAGTGCCTGTGCAGTCTGTCCTGTGTGTCTGCAACTGGCAGAGACCACGAGGATTCCCCACTTCTAGGAGGGCTCCTCACTGTGGACCCTTTGCCAACCTGGAGGCCAATCTGGATTGAGATGCAAGCAGCAACATTTATACCAGAATTTAAAACAGCTCAAAGACGTGGACCACAATGCCCGGTAGAGACGCCTGGTATGCTGGGGAGTTTACTGACCTGATCAGCCTCCTGATGGCTGCTGGACTCAGGGTGGGGAGAGCCCAAAACTGTTAGATCTAACTCTGCCCTGAGTAGCCAATGGTGTTGTCATTAATGATAATGATGATCATTAAAATTACTTTTTATTGTTGCATCAAGCTAGAATATAAATTATAGGGTATATGTTGCTTGTAATTTACAATATAACATAACATACGTCTTGTTACATATAACATGCAATACACATAACATGTAACATTATACATTGTAACATAAATCTAAGGCTTATAATAATGTACTTTATATTTTTCAATTATTTAATTTCCATTTATTTATTTATTTCATTAAATCATAGCTGCATACATTAGTGCAATCAAGGGGTACAAGGTGCTGGTTTCATATACAATATGAAAGGTTTTCGTTAAACTGTTTAACATACTCTTCATGGCATTTTCTTAGTTATTGTATGAAGACATTTGTATTCTGCATTTAGTATGCTTTGCCTGTACCCTTCTAAGATGCACCATAGGTGTGGCCCCACCAATTACCCTCCCTCCAAGCCAACCTCCTCCCTCCCCTCCCTTCCCATATATATTTTTTTGAAACAGAGCCTCAAGCTGTCACCCTAGATAGAGTACTGTGACATCACAGCTCACAACAACCTTCAATTCCTGGGCTCAAGCGAGTCTCCTGCCTCTGCCTCTCAAGTACCTGGGACTACATGCACCCACCACAACACCTG
>CAUYON010044334.1:0-20877 GCA_963573935.1 Arctocebus calabarensis
GAGTCTCCTACCTCTGCTTCCCAAGTAGCTGGGACTACAGGTGCCCGCCACAATGCCAGACCATTTTTTGGTTGCAGCCATCATTGTTTGGTGGGCCCAGGCTGGATTCGAACCTGCCAGCTCAGGTGTACATGGCTGGCATCTTAGCCCACTGAGCCACAGGCGCCGAGCCAAGTTTATTTATTTTTGAGACCAAGTCTCACTCTGTCACCCTGGGTAGAGTGCAGTGGTATCATAGCTCACAGCAACCTCAAATTCTTGGGCTCACGTGATCCTCTTGTTTAGCCCATAGCCGTAGGTGCTATAAGCGCCACAACACCTGGCTAGTTTCTCTGTTTTTAGTAGAGTCAGGTCTTGCTCTTGCTCAGGCTGATCAACTCAAGATCTCAAACAGTCTCTCCTCTTCAGCCTTCAAAGTACTAGGATTACAAGCCTGAGCGCTTGAGCTGGGGAGGTATAAATTTAAAAGTAATTCATTTTGATTAACTTAAAGAGTAATTACTAGATACTTAAAGAATGAAACTAAATATAGATATCTAGATAAATGATATATATTCTAAAAGATAGACAATAAAGAGAGTATAAAGATATTGATTGGGGAAAATGCTTATAGTGGATGAGCACTTTAAAGAAATACGTAAACATATGTGTAGATATATGCATATGCACATAATTATTAATCTAGATATATCTGCGTGTTCACATGTATGTTTCCGGTGCTGTGTTAACATTTTTGGCTACATTTACTTGATAGTTTCTTTTGTATTTTTTTCTTTTTTTTTTTGGAGACAGAGTCTCACTTTGTCAACCTCAGTAGAGTGCTGTGGCATCTTAGCTCACAGCAACCTCAAACTCTTGGGCTCAAGTGATTCTCTTGTCTCAGCCTCCCTAGTAGCTGAGAGTACGGGCGCCCGCCACAATGCCCTGCTACTTTTAGAGGCGGGGTCTTGCTGTTGCTCAGGCTGGTCTCGAACCAGTGAGCTCAGGCAGTCTACCCGCCTTGGTCTTCCCAAGTGCTGGGAATCCAGGCATGAGCCACTGCGCCTGGCCTACTCATTAGTTTTAGTAAGCCTGCAGTAAAGATAAGAAATCCAAGTTTAGTTCAATGATAGCAAGGTCACGCAGCTTGTTGAGGAGTTGAGATTTGACCCTAAACAGTCCTACTCAGTGCTTACAAGGAGCTGTGTCATCCAGCAAGCAGAAGGGCCAGTGAAGGTAATGTTCCTACTGTGTGACGTGGCACTGCTGACTCCTGATCAGCCATGTGGCGCCTGAAGCCAAAGGCAGATGACTCTCTGGCTTGCCAGACACCAGTGATGTGATTTGATAGGACAAAGTGAGTTGAACAAGCAGATTTTTTCCCCTCTCTGGAACTATTTCCCAAGAAAAACTAAAGAAAAGAAAGCAGATTTATGAGTTTCTCCTCTTTACAGCAAAAGAACCTCTTCAAAACAGCTGGTTGGAAAGAGATGATTACTTTTAAAGGACAGTTCATTCCCTCTGCATGTCAGAACCTGTGTCTTAGGTGGTCAAATACTAACCCTCATTTTAGCCTTCACATGGCTAGTTCTTCTCAATGTTGTACGTAACGTTATAGCTTTCTATCTGGTAATATTTGTGCATCCTTTATATATATAAATTAATATTTATGCATAACATATATTAAATACAATATGTATTTATACCATATATTAAGTGTTGTTTACTACTTATCTCATTACTTAGTTCTGAGTAGTAGAGTCCATGAGACTGTTTAGAAAACAGTCATTGTGGAGTATGGTGTGGAAATGCACTTTTATAATTGGGTTTGCTATTTCACTAAACGCTTTAAAGAGAGGATTGAAAACTCCCCTCACTTGCTACTTTGCTAGCTCCATTGTTTGGATTGGAGTTACACGTACAGTTATATTGTAACTGTCACTTGTGGTCTAATCTTCCCCTCAGGGGAGACTTGAGAAACCTACTGAGCTTTATGTTTTACAGGAAGTTTAAACATTGGAGCGTAAAATTCTCAGTGTTTAGCTGAAACTCTGGCTCTTGTCAGACCACATCTCTTCAGCTCTTCTGTGATTGGAATCACTAACTTTGACCCTCATTAAGGAAAAGTTTCACAAGAGACAGTTAATTCCTCTTCTTTGCCAGGAAGCTGAGTTGGTACAGAGACCTCTTTCCCTATTCCAGCGCAGTCAAATTAGTGAATTGTTACCACTTAACCGTTTTTATTTCCTTAGCTACTTCTGATGAATTCTAACTTAGTTGTTATGCCCCTTTATCATTATGAGTAATACATAGTCTGTAACTCTGAAAGTAAACATTTTTTTCTTTCTGTCTTTCTTCTTTCCTGGTGTTGTCATAGTCTACCTGTGAGACTAGCTGCCTTTCATATAGTGCAGCAGAGATGATGGGGTCAAGTTCACAAGGATGCTTTTCCCAAATACAAGACTGCTGTCTCTCTCTGCCCCCAGGCAATCCCTCTCACTTCATTCTCTAGAATGCATGTCCAACACAGCCAAGGGTTTTGATTAGATAATGGTAAGAGTCTCTTGATTCCCTGGACCCTTAAGAGACCATGTTTTACTAGTCGCATTTTGAAATGTTTTAAATTTTATATCCTAGTAAATGTAGTTACTGTTTTTCAGATTATGCTGTCTTATATTTAACATACAATTTTCTAAGAGAAGGCAATGGAGAGGGTAGGGTAAGTAGTTAGCAGTTACTGATAGTCACTACTGTTAAGAGTAGGAAAAGCCTCTTAAACGAGGGAGAAAACCTTTCATTACCAGAGACGAAAGAGGAGAATTGATATTTAATGATTTGGGCCAAAGTAGTGCTGGTTCTGATCAATTTCGTTAACCTTATTCTTGACCTTCCATCTGTGGGCATGGAGTTCGATAATAACATGAATTTTTGACTTGCCGAAAAGGTTGTATTTGCAATTGTTTTGGCGTTCCTGTGCTCCCTTTTTTCACATCCATGCAAGATGAAATGTTTTGCTTCTGAAATGAAAACTGTGAAATTTCTTCAGCAGGACTCTTTGTTCTTGTGTTTGCAGGGATGCCCTGAGCATTTGCTTGGTGCCAGGCACCGTGCTGTGTGCTCTTACCTGCCTTCTCTCACTCAGGCTTCTTTACAGACTGAGGCTTTGAAAGGCAAAGAACCTTGTTCAGAGTGAAACACAAGCTGAGGGCAGAGAGCGGGTCTTTGCAGGCCCAGGCTCATTCAGGATGTGCGCACCGCGCTGTACCCGCCCTCAGAGTGACATTTGCCTGGGGAGCCAGGCCTCTGGCAGCACTAACATTATTAGCAAGTAGTTCCCTGTGAACTGGATACTTTTAAATATCGTCTCGCATTTCTGTAATTTTTGCCCATACCCCAGCTACCCGCAAACTAATTTAAGAATCTTACCGAAGTCTAGATCTAAAAATGCTTGATTGGCCAATATCTTCATTTCTGTCAAATCATGTGCTAGAAGCACATATGTAGAACCAGAGACTTATGAGACAATTTGTATACACATTTGGAAAAACATGTCAGCTCTTTCAGTGTTTGCTTGAAATAAGCAGGGAAGAATATGAAACATCATAGGTTAAAACAATGCTCTCATTTAGGCTATTTGAACATCGTTAGTTTAGGAACCTAGAGTCACACTCCTTGATAGCAGTTCCAACCTAGAAGAATGTGTTTTAATCGGTTAATTGAAGTTTAGGCAAAAGTTTAATCTTTGCTTAGAGAAAAGAACAGCTCTGACTTGGAGCACAAGAGGCTAGAACATGTATCATATATCTGAACTTTTTCATGTGGCCTCCTGTAGAGTCTTGCTTGGCAAACACCAAACTTAAGTTCACGTAGTAAGGTGTCAGTCAAAAGAAAAGTCCTAGGTGCTGGGTGGATTGAATGATTTTATTTGAAGTACTGTTTCTACTGAGGAAAGGCATAAAAGGAGAGTTTTTTTATGGGTAAGTTAGATGGACATGAAAATGCTTTCTCAGGCAAGACTAGGGTGACAGTATCACCCACTGTGATGTGGCTTAACCCCAAGACAGATCATCCCACCCTTTGTAGAGTATGCTCCTTGTATCTGAAATTGGGGAAAAATACCCACCTGTGGAATGGAAGGTATGCTGGGTGGAACAGAGAGCCCACAAGGTCTATGAGCTGAGCTGTGGTCAAGGATTTCTCAATGACGGAGACCTCCACCTTGAGCTTGACCTTCTTTTGGACTTGCCCCTCAGTGTCTGGGAAAGTTGGTGTGTGAGTGACCATCCTTGGGAAAGTTGGAGTGTGACTGACCATCCAGGGAAAGCCCCTGGTTTGGTTTTGGTCCAATTTGCCAGAGAAAACTGGACCTAAGCGGGAATAAAATTTGCTGACCCCTGCCTCAAAGGTTACCATTTTCATTTATGTTTTGCATGACTCACTTTAAATTACAGTGCTCCACAAGTATAGAAAGAAGCCTTCCTCTTCCCACCCTCCTTTAGACACCACATAATGGAAAAAGCGAGAATTTTCTGCATAAGCAAGGCTTCTTCCTCGCCCCCCCCAACAAAATGCCAGCCTCTGATGGGACTTTTTTCTTGCCACTTTGTCCGCTGTCAATTTTTACAAAAGACCACGATGAAGGAGGAAAGCCGGTCTTGAGAGCTTTGCTCCTGTGTTATATGAAACGTAACTTGTATTTCTGTTCTTGATATCAGAACAGTTATTTTTTTTTTAAACTCTGATAGGCATGTAAAACCTACTAGGTTCTCTAACAGTTAAAATGTAAGTTTGATTAAGAAAAGATTTGTTCAACTGCTGTGATTAGACACATAAAACTTTGAAAGGATTTGATGTTCTGTTTCCTGTTTAAAAGAAAAAGAAATGTGTCCTCGCCTATGAACTTCAACTAGATGAGAGGATTTTCCTCAGAGAAAAATTCAGCTCTGGGAAGAACCATCTAGGGAGGTCATAACCTAGAAAATTGTTCAAGGGAAGTTGCAATGAATTAAAAGTGGGTGGGGTTAGGAAGCTGCAAGTTCTGTGCTCCCACAGCTGTGGGTGAATGAACATTTCAGTCTGGAGCCTGGGCAGTCATATGATTTGTAGCAAACCCTCTACAGAAGTTGCAGATTTCAGTTCATGGTGGAGGAGAGAGGTCGCCTGGGTCCCCACCAGGAATGTGTACTAATAGTTGTACCTTTCTTTCCTCCCCAGAATGTTTGCTGGAGAAAATATGTGTAAACCAACTTTGGTAAACAGATTATCCATTGCAGCCCTCTTTTCCTTTAGAGGCAGTTCCGTTTGCTAACCAGAAAGAAGCCACTGTTGCATCCAGACAACATCCCAGCCCAGGGCTTCAGCTCATGCAGCTGCTCAGTTAATTCTGGAGGATCTGGAGCAGAAACCAGTTAACCTTTGGGATCCAGCTCCAGCACAGTCTGCCACTGAACAATCAACCCACCAGAGTGACAAGGGGTGACTTAATTGAAACTACGTCAAGTGGTTCCTTAAGCTTCATGGACAACTGAGTAACTTCAGTTTCCTCTCTTCACTCTTGTTTACTTCCTGCTCTTCTAAAATCAAGCATTAGGTATTCTGGTCTCTTACAATGAGGAGATTAAACAGCTGTAGCTTAAATTAAAGCATTAATTTGGAGTGTTCTGTGGCTGCATTAATTATGTTCTCCACTAAGATTAAATTCCTGAGGATTTGACAGATGCCCATAAGCAACAATATGTGCTTAGCTCTGGCAAACCAAAATTCTGTTAACCAACGAGCCTTTGTGATTTTTTATTTATACATAATAACCTTTTAAAATGCAAATAATTTAACTTGCCCACCCCACCTCCTTAGTCAGATGGAAGAAAAAAGAATCTGGAGCAGGAAGCAGTTGTGTGGAGTGTATTTGCATGTGTACCAAGACTTAGTGATGGAAAATTCGATTTTTTCAGTGGTATTTAGCAGAAAGCCTGTGTTGAAAGTCTCTTACCTAAATGGGTCATAATTAAAGCTTTGGGACTTATTTATGGATATTTTCATTAGAATATTAGGTTCACTTAGTGGTCCTTGGGAAACCTTTTCTACCAACTGCATATTTTATATTGAGTAATAAGTTAAATTTCTGCAGGTACAAGGAGGAGTCTTAGCTGTAACCACATTGTAACTCGTAATGAATATATTAACGCTGCTGTTCACTGAACAGTTAACTGGTCATATCTGTTATTAACTTGAAATTTTCTTTTTTTCTTTTTCAGTAGTTAAAAGATAACATATATTTTAGAAAAATGCACCTGTTTGAACTTCTCAGATGTAATGTGGCTGTCGGTGGGACTAGAAGTAAGAAATAATAGCTTCAGTTGAGCATCGTCTAGAGTTCTGTAATATTCCATCACGTGACATATCCCGTGGGGTTTATAGGCAGTTTGGTCCCTGCGTCCCTATGGCAAAAGAAATCATTTTTCTGTCATGAGGGGGGCAAAACAGAGGGGTGAAGTGACTCACTGTTAATTGCTGGATTAAATCAGGCGTCCAAGTCACTCTGCTTCTGGTTGATTTTCTGAGACTCAGCTGCCATCTTCAAAAGGAAGAAATATGTTCTGGCATTGGGAAAAAATGTAGTGTACAATGTGTGATGGGTCTTATTAGCTATCTCTTATTTTCTAATCGAAAGAAGCCTCCTTGTTGGAGAAAATATTTTAATTACCTTAGTAAATCAGCAGGTTCTCATTTTATAATTCATTATTGCCTTAATGATGGTTGTACCTTTTGGAGGGTTTAGGAATTCAGATAAACATGGTTTTTGTTTTTTTTTTCTTTCTTTCTTTAATCTGGGTGAGTTTTGAATATGCTACATTCGAGTCAGGCATGTGGAAAATCTATAGGAAAGTTTGTTACTGATGTCGTAGGAGCAGCAGAGAAACCATCATGCTTTCCTTCAATGTCCGTTTTCATTGTTCTTGCTTGCATGGAGCACTTCCAAACAGGCTGGGCATCTCGGAGCCTCAGACAATGCCCTTGGCCAACTGTTAGTCCTAATTGCTGTGACTAATTTGCTGTGTGACCTAAAGACGGTAACATATTTAATTAACCTTAGTTTTCTCATCTGTGAAATAGAATTGATGTCCCTCTACCACGCCAACGATCTGTGAGGCACCACGATCACAACCAAACCCTTAATCAACTCTAATTAGAGTATGCAAAACCAAACATTCAGTGATAACATTCAAAAGAAGAAAAAAGTTGGCACTAACATAAGAAATTGCTTCTTAGACTTAAATGATATGTTTAAACCTGAAGAATAAGAAAAGAATTGAAATGAGTCACAGAAAATAAAGACCAAGAGCCAGCTTAAACATTTGAAGATTATATGAAGCAGTGTTTTATGGAGAGTAGGAATGAATTTTTCACTCTCTTTGAAACTATCCAGAGAAGACATGGAATTATTTTATAGCAAAATTACGTAAGTTATCAACAGTGGTTATACCTACCAATTATTTCTAAGACACATACTTGAGTATTTTTTTCATTTTCAATGAAAGGAACAGTAAATTTTTTTCATTTTCAATGAAAGGAACAGTAAAGCTGTGTGCATGGTGCCCGAGATAGACCACTGGAATAATGTTTTATTTCTTGAGACAGTTTCCATTCATATTTGTAAGTCTTGTCTCTTAGAAGATGATTTTTGGTGAGCACCAGTATTATTTTTACATTATGTTTTCATTACCAGCACAATTTGGCTGTGAGCCATTCTGGAGTTTCTGGTTGGCTTCTGTGGGTGTATTCCATTCTTTATGCCTTATTGGGGGGGGGGGGGTCATGCTACTGTCAAAACCAGCTCCCCTGAAAAAACAAGTCTCTTTTGTTCATTTGGTGTATTTCTTTATGAGATTTTTGGGACTTCTTTTCCCTTAAAAAAAAAAAAAAGCCAAAATTATAGTATCTTAATACATTTTTAAAAAATAAATTATTAATTAAAAATATTTTATGTTTACGACCACTAATCATTTATCAAATAGTTCATTAGGAGAAGAAAAAAGTGCTTGGCCAAGTGAGGTGCCTAATGCCTATAATCCTAGTGCTTTGGGAGGTGGGGCAGGAGGATCAGTTGAGGCCAAGAGCTGGAGACCAGACTGGGCAGTGTAGCAAGACACTGTCTGTCTGAAAAACTAAAAAAAAAATTCTCTGGGTATGGTAGCATGCGCCTGTAGTCCTGGCTACTTGGGAGGCTGGCAGGAGGATCACTTGAGCCCGGGAGTTTGAGGTTGCAGTGAGCTGTGGTGAGGGAGACTCTCAAATATGCAGAGGTCTGGGAGGAGAGAGGAAAAGCTGTGTTTCTGAACCTGAGTCTTTTTCCTAAATAGTCTTAGCAACAAAGATTGCCACCTACTGGTAAAAAGAAAGAACTAAAACTAAACGATTTTTGCCAATCTAGAATTCCTTGGTTAAGGTATTTGAAAATGTATGATTTGATTAGGGGCCTTTACCTGTGTGTTATCATAGCCAATCTCTTTAAATCCCGAGAGAAAGAAGGTTTGCTGCTGTCAACGGTATCTTGTAAAAGTGTATTTTTGAGAATGTTAGAAAACCATTTTAATGGAATATTAAATGGATAAATGGATTTTTAATTGGCCATACTTTAGAGGCTAATGATTGATTTTTGGAAACATTTTCTTTTGTTAGTTTGAGCTTTCCTTCAGTAACCTGTGAAATCTAGTAATTACTACTATGCTGAAATTGGGCAGGCGTGGTCACATTGGCCTTTGGTGCTGGGGCTGTTTTTATAGATCATGGACACCATGTGAAGACCACTCCCCTAGACAACGTCATCCAATCAGAGGTGTTGAATGTCCTTGAAGTACATCTGATAAAACAAAAATTTTTTGTTGAAAATTCTCAAGTAATTTCAAACTGGCAAAATGTTCTTTTCAATGGCTTCCTCCCAGTCTTTGAATGCATGTATAAATTCAATTGTTAAAATGATGTGGATTTTTTTTTTTTTTTTTTTTAGACAGCATCAGCTGTTTCCCTGGGTATATTGCTATGGCACCACAGCTCACAGCAACCTCCAACTCCCGGGCTTATGTGATTCTTTTGCCTCAGTCTCCCAAGTAATTGGGACTACAGGCACCCATCACAATGCCCAGCTATGTTTTGGTTGTAGTTGTCATTGTTTGGCAGGCCCGGGCTGGATTTGAACCGGCCAGCTCTGGTGTATGTGGCTGGCGCCTTAGCCGGTTGAGCTACAGGCGCTGAGCCAAAATGATGTGAATTTTTAAATATGAAACACCAGTGTAGCAACTTTTTATTGTTTAAAGCCATTTCCCTTCCTCATCCCCAAGTTCTAAACACCCTTCAAATCTTAACATTACATTTTACATAGATTAGTTTTTTACCTGAGATTGTGTGTGTTGGTAGATAGACTAACAAACTTATTAAAGCTAACATTGTTCTGGTATAGTGACCTTATTTTGTCTTCACATCTGCTCATGATTAAAATTTTAAGCTTTTTTTATATTAGGTTCTACCCAAATAATCATTTCATACCCTTTGTTGGTGTTATGTGTTATTTCTGAAAAATTTATCCCGTTCTTAGAGCTATGTACCATAACAGTTAAAGAGGTTAAAGAAGGAGAAATTGGGAGACCCATATGTTATTTGCTTCAATTTTTACATAGTATACCTATAGATGTGTGAAAAAAATACATAAACTGTTACAAAGCAACATATTGATGAATTTAAATGAGTAGTGCATAATAAAAGCAAAAACCAAACAGTAAAGTGGTTGGAGTGGGGCCATAATAAACCACGAGATATTTTCTGTAGGAAGAGACACATGTTTATATTTTCCAGCAAATTCTTACGGATGTCAGCATTAATACCTGGTGGTGTAGCCTGACTTCAAAAGATGAGATAGAGGGGAAAAGGTAGTTTTGTGAAAATATGGTCACGAAATTTAAGACAGGAGCATTTTATGTAGGAAAGTTGAAATGCATTGTTATAATCAGGCTGTGTAATTTCCTTCTGTAAAGACCTGCCCATTTACCAGTAATGATACCTTCTTTCTCTTCTATTTTTGTCTCTTCCTTTAGGAAAAGGAATATATGCTTACTCATTATTTAAAATTCAGAGTCATTTTCCTGTTCTGGTTAGTTTTGTTCCCACCACTAAAGAAGAATATAATTAGGTACATGTGAGACTTTTATCCCTCTTTTATTTCTGTTTTTCCCAGCTATCCAACTTTTTACCCCATTTTAATTTTTACTCTGTCAACCATCTAATCTGTGTAGTGGTATCTCTCCTTGGCTTTTACTTTTTTTTTTTTTGTATTGTATTTCCATAAAAGCAGATATACTGGACTTTTGTAATTCTGCCCAGACATATTATCTACCTTGGTACTAAGTGGTTCTGTCAAAAAAAGCCAGTACTTAAACATGAATTCCTAAAGTATTTAAATTCAGTTCGTTTTAAAACAATATTGTATTGGGCAGTGGGAACTAAACTCTTTCTTTTCTTCAAATGACCTGGGTTAATCCAACAAGTCATTTTCAGATTTCTGTTACCCCAGTAGCTCCCACTGCTGTGGTACTGTGCCGGTGATTTAACCTCCCATAAAGTTGCCTTTAGTAGGTGTTTATAGGTTACCACTTACCAAGTATTTCAAGTACTCTTTGAATGGAATACTTGAATGCTGGGGGCAAAGACTTAGTGCGGGGACTTTCTCAGTTGAGCTACCATTTGAGCATTCCCACATAGAAGACGGCTGATAGACTGGTAAGCAAATGGATAACCAGATGAATACTCATCTGGGAATCCCTAGGGAACTGGAGATACTTCCCTGGGCAGCCCTGATCACAGGCATCCACCTGCCTGTAACCACAGTGTGGTTACTCTGTGTAAAGTGCTGGGCTAGATCCCCAGGTCATGAAAGGAAGAGGACATCTTGACTGCTTTGATGGAAGCTGAAAGCCCAGCAGAGATCAGGAGCTGAGCACGCCACCCCACTGGCTAGGCAGCATGTCTCGGGAACTCCTGGTACCCAGCGCTGTGTGCATTCCTTCACCCTGAGGCCTGGACCCTCTCCTGCATCATCGCTTTCTTCCCCTCTGGGGTCGAGTGCCTGCTCCTCAGATTTTTGGAGTAGGAGTGGGGTCTTAGTGACAGGCCCCAGCAGGGAAAGGCAGTGGAAACCCAGGTGCGGCTCTCTGGCCTCGCCACACCTCTCCCAGCCTTTCACCTTCTCTCAGCTCTGCCAGGCCCCTCGCCTCTGACCTATGTTATGAAAGGAGGAGGGTAGATGATTGCTGTTGACCTTGACATGCTTAGACATAGGAACCATCATAAGTAAAGCTTCTGTTCATCTAATGAAATTTATACTATCCCTATGTCACTGAAATGTGCCCATTTGCAGTCATCACCTACAATCATTCACCATCACTTGAGGGTAACAGACTTTGGTGGGCTAACCTGGGGACCTGACAAGGGGTTTATAACATTTGAGGGGAAAACATGTTTTGGCTTTTGTACAGCCACTTTATAAATGAGCTTTGGAAACACAAGGCTTATATACGTACGTTGGTGCGCATTGTATCATGCTTTTATATTCCTAGTATTTAGTTTCTAAAAGCAGTATTGCTTGGGGATTTTGGTTGGCTGTCTTGGAGTTCTGTATGTTTGTTATGAGACCTCAGAACCTGCTTACCAGCACTGCTGAGCTCAAGGGAACCTAATTCACGTCCCTAAAAAGGACCTTTTAGGCTCGGTACCCATAGCACAGTGGTTACAGCGCCAGCAATGTGCACCGAGGCTGACAAGTTCAAGCCTGGCCCGGGCCTGCTAAACAACAATGACAACTGCAACAAAAAATAACCCGGCATTGTGGCGGGTGCCTGTAATCCCAGCTACTTCGGAGGTGAGGCAAGAGAATCACTTAAGCCCAAGAGTTGGAGGTTACTGTGAGCTGTGATGCCATGGCATTCTACCAAGGGCGACATAGTAAGTAAGGCTCTGTCTCAAAAAAAATAAATAAAAGTCATTTTAAATTAAGAGTGTGTGTTTCCTTTTATGAATGTATTAAGATTAATTTGGTGCTTCATCCTTGTTTCGTGGCTCTCCAAGGGAGAAGGGAAGTGAGGGAAATGATTAATTTCCAAATATTATCATCAAATCTTAGGTAATAAAGATGTATCTTCAAAACCATTCAGCACACAATGGGTTACTGCTGTGGATTTCTGATAAGGATCTTAAACTATCCTAGGGTATTTTTGTTTTTGTTTTTGGCTGGGTAGTTTATACTGTGATTATGTTGGCTAACATCACCTCTGTTATTATGGAAGTTAAAATTTCTGGATTTTAGAGTTGATTTTAAAACAGTAATTCAATAATCTGTGGTGGAAATGTACTTTTGATAAAAACTGTACAATACATCTCTGGTGGCTTTTTGTGCCTGAGATGGCTCACAGGTTCTTGGTCCAGAAAGTAAAAGATGTCGATGATGTTTCTGAGTTGGCTTTTCAATGTACCTGTTTTGTTTTGTTTTTTATTTATTCTTTTTGAGTAATTTGTGTAATGAGTATGTCTTTATGGACTCCCATGGCCCTCAAACTTTTTACTTGTTTGGCCAAACGGAGGGACCCCGGCATTTGTAAGCCATTCACCAACACAGGAAGTACATAAAAGTGCTCAAGTCGGGCCAGGTGGGAGGCGGAAAGGGGATTCCTGTAGACACGGATGAATCAGCTGCTGATTTCTGATGGTAGACCCAGCTGTAAAAGTAGGAAGCTTTTTTTGTGGACTAGAACTACAACTCATTTCTTTGAAGTTTTCCAGCCTTTTCATTCTTTTCCATTCTTCAGACTTTGTGAGTTTTCAAGCAGAGTCTACATCCACGGGGCAGAGCATGTGGTTGGCTGCATTGTGGGGAAGGGGCCAGAACAAGTCTCAGATGAGGAGAGCTCAGATATGGGTCATGTAGGACTTTTGCCCTGGTCGGGCTTGGGGGAGCCTTGGCTGTGGGCAGGAGGAGCGACTGGCCCTGGAGATGTTCTAGCTGGTTCATGAGTTTGGGCTTGGAAGCACTGCCTCAAGTTCAAGGGCAGGAATGAGACAGAACTCACTCCTTGGTGTTTTAAGACCGTCCCGTCTGCCAAATGCTTGAGCAATCCCTCACATCTCCCGCTTGAGCTAAAGAGTCGTGACTGTCGAAAGCCCATCAGGGATGGAAACGTTTGGCCCTTTGTGTCCCTCATCTGCTGTTGAGACTGAGGGCTGTGTTCTAGACCACTCTCAGCCATGCTATCCTAAACCCGAGGAGCAGCAGAATTACAGGCCCAATTTCAGGCAGACGTAAGCTTGCATCTGATGACAGGCAAGTACCTACATGTGTCTTTCATTATTCTGTTGCCTCGGGAGATGCTGTTTAGGTTGGCAGATACACTTATTGAAAGCAAAGCTTGTTGCTGGTGAGATTACTGATTTCACCAAAAAAAAAAGTTCAAATGCCAAGGGAGAGGGAGGGGAGTGTGCAGCATTTATAAGTGTGGTGAAGCCATCAAGTTAACAAGAAAAAGTAGAATACAATGTGGTTTCAATTTGTTGTACTGGGCTCCAGATGATAATATTTCAAGAGTGAACTGCAGGGGTGTGCACGCACAAGTCCGCCTGTGAGCGTGTGCATACTCGCTCTCCGAATTTCAGACTCCTAGAAATTACTTAGAAGTTCAGATTTGTTTCTTTCCCCAACTCCAGACTATGATATTAAATTAGTAATTTTAAAGGGACTTTCGTGGTAATTTGAACAAGGACTTGCTATGTCTAGGTCAGAGATCCCCAGCCTTTGTTGTAAAGAGGACTTCCTTTTGTTTCCCTGAAAACTTGGGTTACCCTGGCCCAGTCCCTAGGGCGAGTGTTGAAGGCCCCCTCCTAACTCAACTTTGCTAAGTAAAGCCCGGCTGCCATCCAGTGGCAATTGGCTATACAGCACGGTAGCTGGAAAATGTGCCCTGTTTTGTCTTTTTCTTTCTCAGATTCCACCTTTCTGCTGCTCCTAGTTCTGTTTTTTTCCAGATGGTACCTGACATGGTATTTGACAGGAAAAATCGACTAAATGTCTGGCTTAAATAATTCGGAATGTGAATGTGAATTTATTTACCTTGTCCCTTTCAGGCAGTACTAATCCTTCTCTGCATTGCATTCCAGATGTCATGATTTGCATACTTTTACCTTCAATGTTTTTGTTACCTTGGCTAAAGAATTAATGCATGGTGGTATTTCTGCTTGTCATAGTTTTATGGTAAAGCAGGTTTTACTCCTGTCTCTGCATTTATGTTTTGAGCTGTGGTTTACTAATTTCCTAGCCTGTTTCGTGACACTTATCCTACATTTCAGACAAGGATTTATGTGTCCCATAAGATTCAAGCTGAACGTGGAGAAAGAGCCAAGTAGCAAACGGAATTATTCTGACTTGTGAACAGTTCCAGCCTTTTAAAACTAGGCTCTGAGAAATAAGAAACAAATATTCTTGGGAAGAAACTGGATTTGTGAGTACTTGGCTAAAAATTTTAGGAAAGGAAAGAACATTTCCTCTGGCCTCAGGAGCACATTCAATGTGAAATATTACTGTTTTTAAAAGAGCCAAACTTAAATTTATCTTTGGGTCATTTATTTGACTTGAAAATAAATGGATCTACTCCTTATTAAAAAAAAAAAAAACCCAAACATTCAGAATCCTATTTTAAATAAAATACTTTAGTAAGTTAGGCGAGATACTGCAACATCAGCCATTAATTATAAACAGCTGGGACTTATAGAGGTGTTTGCAAATACTTACCATGAGCTGGGGGATTGGTGAAATCTGGTGCAAGTTAGTTCCAGCTGCACACATTTGCCTTATTAGAGTTCTTTATGGTAAATGAAATGCATGTTTCATACATACTTTGGTGGAGTCAGATTCTCTCAGCACTTGACTAAGCAGGTGGAAAGTTTATTTAGTCAGAGGATGGCTGAAAGCAAAGAACTGTAAACCCATCTCTATATCCACTCTGAGAAAGAGCTATTAAAAATGTCTTTCTTTCCCCCCCCCCCCCCATGGATCCCATCTTTTGTTTTTGTGTTTTTATAACCTTTCTGGAATCTGGAGTGATATTTAAATGTTTGCCATTTGGTCGTGAATGTGGGTCTGCCCATGTGAATGTTGTATCCATTCCTTGACCAGTCTGCGTTGGAGCAAGCTTCTGATGATTGCTCTCTGAGTGCCCCTGTTCTTCTGGCACAGTCGCCAAGTGAAGCCAGACCTGGAAAGACTTGTTCCAGTTTACATGAACACTACATGTAAACTGTTGAGACATTTCATTGTTTTGTATGGTCAGTCTCTTTTCCTCTCCTCATCAACTAGTATGGAAAATTGTAAGTTTACTGAAAAGAATTTTGAGTCATGGAATTTCAAAGTTGAAAATGACCACAGGAATCATCTAGCTCAAACTTGCTCTCCCCCAAAACAAAAACAGTCCAGTGGAGATGAGTGATGTTGTGATGGGACATTGGTATTTCTTCCTAAAGGAGAAATCATTTTAAGACATTTTCATCTTAAGCCTTTTAACCAAAAGAGTATCTTTACAAAGACTTGATTTTAAGTAAAATCTCTAATAAAAAAAAAAACACAACAAAACAACGACCCCATGCCAGAGATTCTAAGGATAGAATTATTGTGAGTTTCTGAAATAGTGGGTTAATATTTAAGTCTTTGTTATCTTGGAGCTGAGCAGAACAGACTATTGAGTGTTTTAGTCAGTCATCAAATGTAACTTCCTTTTTGCAGTTTTAATGTGATTTAAGAGAAGACCCCCTTGGAAATGCTTTGCTATGGCTCATACCCATAATTGTGTTTCTTTTAGGTCTTAAAATTTTACATAATACAGGAGAGGAGATTGCATCAGTACAGCCCACTCCCCCGTGAGGCAAACAAACCAGTATCTTAAATTAAATCAGCATTTCCTGAGGTTCTGGAATCTTATTCCTAAACTTTCCACTGGGTAACCTCCAAATCCTTCCCTTGCCTTTGTCCCTGGTTGACACGAGTCAAGCCTTGATATGCTCTGCAAATGGATGAGATGCCACGCTGAGGCTCCACTTGGTGGGGAAAGATCCTTCAAGGGAAATCAATCTGGAATGACCTGGAAGTCTGGTCATCAGGTTCCTCCAGAGCTTTCTAGAGCTTAACTTCTGAGATTTCTAAATGCAGGATGAAATTTCACAGCATCTGATTTTCTAAAATTACCAAAGGTGACCTGCAGTCTCTCTCTGATTTGCAAAGTCCTCTTGAAATTTTTGTCAGATAAAGATTTTTCCATGCCTTGGATGTAGAAGGAATAATCCACTCTTACCGATAAAGGGAAGTTAGTGTTGTACGGGAACAAATGGTGAATTTAGGGCTTTTCCAGAGTCTTTGGAGGTATTCATTCATGACCAAGTTATATCCAAATAACATCATTATATGGGTCAGCCTCCGATGCAGCCTCACAGTCTGCTTCAGCAATAGGATAAGCAAACTTCACTTGTTAGCTTCTTCAGGACCTTTATGGACCAGGCATTAATTTGAAGCCATGTCCTGCAAAATAGTCCTTGGGGGAAATGTGTTATTGATTTTATAAAGGTAACGGGGATTGAGTAAACCATTTAAATTTGCTTATATTGAGCTGTGTATCTTCATTTCATTCCCCAGCTTCACTATTTGGTAGTATTCTTTGAGCCTGACTTGTCCCCACTGTTCTAACTTAGGAGGAAATCAGAGGGCAGAAGTGAAACATTCTGGCTGTCAGTATGAAGCAGCTACTCTCTTTAGCACTGGAATTCTGTTGTCATTAAAGCTCTTGTAATAGATTATAACATGCAAAGTCATAAATGTTCTTATGTCATTCGAAACATTATGCTTTGCAAAATTCCCAAGAAGTGGTGATTGGGGCTTTAGACATTTCACATTAAAATGCTGATAATATCTTCAAAAACCACAGAGGCATGGGCCTTGCAGGCTTGGTAACTGAGTGCCTTTGTGGTGTGGTTTCTTTTTCTTTTTTTTTTTTTTCTCTTGCGCCTGGTTGCAACCAGTGGGACACTGAATTCATAGGGGCATATTCACACTTAAAAATCTTGAAAACCAAGCATCTGTTTACTCAAAATAGCACACAGTTCAAAGCAACATTGATTTCCCCCAACTAGATGTTTTTCCTGTTAGTTAATGAAAACAGCCTGAACTTAGTTATTAACCCAGGTCTTTTTCTATTTTGACCACCCTGCTCTGCTTTTCTCTTGAACTAGTTTTTCTTTATCTTTCTTTGAGTATCAAAAAAAACCCCAAAACAAGTATATAAACATTTTGTGACCTTTTAAGTCCTGCATAAATTCAAGGTATTTCTGTTGTACTTCTGTGTTAGGGTATGAAATTGGTGGTGGTTGAAGCACCAGCAGTGAGCATGGTCAGGTATCTGGAATGATCATCTGGTCTCAGCTATGCAAAATCCACTATAGACTAGAGCATTTGAATGATCTTAATTAGACCCATTCTAATGATTCATTTATAGCGAAATGCCAAAGAGCTATGTGTGTGGGCGTGTGTTTTCAGGAAGGATTGTGCCTGTGATTCTACAAGGAGAAGAATTTGGCTTGAGGCCCTATTAAAATCAAGCATGTCCCCATGATGTGATAATACTTAAAGCTTCCCCAGTCATTTCCATTTCAATGTCATCATTGAGTCAACAATCTCTTCTTTAAGAAGCTGGCTTTTGAGTGGGGAAAGGCTGGAGAGCCCCTAAGGCAGTGAGCAGCCTCACGGTGGTGGAGGATGATTAGCACAAGAGTAAGATAAGGAGGAAGAGAAGCATTGCCAAGTTAGGAAGAAAGTTTGGAAAAGGAAAACAGACGCACCAGACAAGCCTCATACTTGGCAGTTTTGCCTCGGCCTGGTCCTATTGCAGAAGGTTAGTGCATTCACCTGCCCACCCACAGATCAGTGACCTGGCAAGTGGCAAGGACTTGGTGCATTCAAACCTGTCCTGTGACCCAGAGCATCCTCTCAGGGTTGTCCAGCAAGAGAGAGCGGACATGCTTTGCAATGGTCTCCTAGCAGGTTGCATGGTCCCCTGAAGCAGGAGGACGAGAGAGGTGAGAACTCCCTGGCCCGGCTGCTTCACCCCGCCTCCTATTCTCTCCCACTTTAGCATTTTGAATTATACCTAATAGGAGCAAGTGAAGGGATTTTTACCTCAAGAAAATATGGACAGGTAAATGAGAAGAGCTGCCTCTTCTAGAGAAGGAGCCTTCAAGTTCCCATTCCCCAGAAATTTTACCCCCTTTTGTCCACCTGAGGCCCTGCTGAGATGCAAACAGAACCATGGAGGAGGCATTAGTTGAAGGCCTCTGGTTAGGGACTTACTGTTGGCCCATTTACCCCTTTGTCTTAGCGTCTGTCCAAAGACCCCAAAGGGGAGTAATCTAGTCATGACAGCCTGGGCGATGGAGAGCGTATTGCACTTGGAGTTATTCATCATGCTCTCATATTTTTACTCATCTGCTGCAAAATTATGATTGCCTTTCCTTGTTAGTTTTACAGAGTAGATGAACATTTTCAGACATTCAGTATAGATGGCATTTCTTACCTGGGAACGGTCATTTCCAAAGAAGATTCCGTGCCTTTAGTATCACTGCCCTATTCCCTCCTTGTTGTGTGTTTTCCAACATTCACTGTCTGTAGCATCTGTTACCCAGAAACTAATATTTCCAAAGGCGAGTCCCTTGTCTGTAATGTAATTCCGGGTTCTTGTTGCCTTTCCTGAGCAATAATTTTTGATTCAGTAGTTTTTAGCTACTTACAATGTTATCGTATAATCTGAGTTGGGAACCGCTTGCCACTTCCAGTTTCTGCCTCGGAGAAAAATATTTTACACTTAGAGAAAACAATAGCAGCTTGCCTTTTTGAAGGAAATGATCTCTCTTCTGGGTCCTAAGTAGAAGCAGATATTTAAGCTGTGAAACTCTTTTTTTTTTTTTTTTTCCTCTATAGTGTCAGTTAGGAACTGGGTGGAAGCGTCATGGTCCCTGTACTTCAGAGCCACGTTTTGGGTCTGGGGCAGGCAGCCCGGCACCTTCTGGGAGAGGCCTCTGACAGCACGTGGCGCTGCTTCAGTCACTCTGCTGTCCTCACGGCTCCGGTCCCGTCCAGGCTGCCTTTTTAGCAGGAGTGTGAAGCCAGGAAGGCACTTCAGTATTGTAACAAGCACAGTTTCCACATTTTATAAGAATGGATTCGTTGAACTGCGTGTTCTGCAAGGAGGATGTATTGGAATCCTTGAATTCGAGGATGCTACTCTATAAAAACATATGCCCTTGGACCGGTTTATCGAGAAGAACGATAGCTCCCTAAGGTGCCCGCCTCTGCCCCTAATCCTAGGTAGATATTTCTACCTCCACCCCTATTCGTTTGTCTGATAGCCGGGATGGGACATGTTAATGACCACTAATTGCACAAATGAAATTATTGTAGCTCCTACTGTCAAGATGTGAACCTAAGCAGACCTTAGGTTTTCTGATTTAATAGCTTAACTGTGCCAGCCTGTCCCTGATAATTGAACCTTGTGTCATCTGCACTCGACAGACAGTCTCTAACAGAGGGTACACGGACACTTTTAATGCTCATTTTAAGGAGTGCTGGTAGCAGATGGAGAGCCATCAGATGAAAGAATTTTATTAATCACAGCATTTCTGAAGATGTTCTGACCCCACGCCATGCACTGTGCCAAACACCAGCCTTCCCGATTTCTAGTATTTCAGCAGGTTCTCAGTGAGTGACGGACACCATGGGGGCTCACTGTGCGCTCAGACCGAAGGCCTTCACCGCAGAATTAGGCTGTTACCTATGACACGCTCGTAGTAAAAGAACATAGAACTCTTATTTGACCCTCTTGGGATAAAAGGGTATGGTTTCCTTTTTGTATGTCTTTATAATTTCGACTAAAAAGCTAACATATCCTCCAAATAACCAGGTTCACACGAAAAACTGACAGCCACGTGTCCCCGCGACCGTGAGCCATTGCAGTGTGGCCACTCTGAATGGAGGTGTGCTGTGGGCCTAGAATAAGAGAAAAATGCAGACTGGGGTATCTTAAAAATTAGGAATTTTTAAATTATATTTTGAAATGATAATAATGTATCTTGGATTTCCAGGGTTAAATAAAAGATAAACTTCCACCTGTTTCTTTTTACTTGTAACGTGGCTTTTAGAGAACGTGAAGTTGCATATGTGGCTTTGTGTCTCAACCCCAGTATTTACGGAGCATTCACAGCCATTCTTCCCCTGAACTCCTGGTCTAAAACTCTAGTCAGTGGCACTTCGGTGCATTCTGTTTGAATTCTTCTTGTGTCTGTGTTTCTGCTCCCAAAATGAAGTCAACTGGTAGAAAACAGCTGGTCTCGTACGGTGATTTTTCAAGAGTGGGGAGGGTTGGTTGTCACCACAAGGAGAGAAGTTCCATTCCCACTGGGTGAACATACAGCAGGGAGGCCAAACATCCTGTAGAAAGTCTTAGAAAAAGGAAAATACGGTAAGTAGGGAAATGGTTTGATTAAGGAGTGGCCGTTCTTGACCTTCCTGGGTCTGTTCTTTGACTAGAGACTCTTTCTAACTCTCTGGTCTAGTTCTTGGCAGTCTGTTTCCAAAGTATTAACAGTGGGCTGCACCCTGTATAGTTTTTTTTTTTTTTTTTTGAGGCAGAGCTCAAGCTGTCACCCTGGATAGAGTGCTGTGGCATCACAGCTCACAGCAACCTCCAACTCCTGGGCTCAAGCGAGTCTCCTGCCTCTGCCTCCCAAGTAACTGGGACTACAGGCGCCCACCACAACGCCCGGCCATTTTTT